>VYZV01045376.1:17701-29041 GCA_013401275.1 Pandion haliaetus
TGATTAGTTGATACAGACATTGAGTGTGCTGATACCTGGCGTGAGAGTGCTGGGGGGATAGTGATGGTGGTTATCAGCTATTTGTGATAAAATTCCTTTTCATACACAAGAATTTATAAAAATAGTCTTCAAAGAGATGTTGCTATTAACACCTCTTCCTTTCATGGGTTTCCTGCTATCTGATGACTGTCTTGGAGCTTCAGCTCTTAAAATTATGTTCATTTAAATTCTTGACTTTAAAATTCCTGACTTTAATTAAAGTAACCCCCTGATGATTCTATTTTTTAAAAGAACCCAAAAATCTTCCAAGTGCAAGTTCTTAAAGCTTCAGAATTGGACACTGAATCACAGAGTTCATAATGACTTTTATTTGAAATGCAGTTGTTGACTTAGTACCATTTACCTGGAATCTCCTCTGGTCTTAAGACATTTTCTCTCTGTAAGATTGTATCTTCTACTTACCTTATTAATAGTATAAGTATCTTGATATATGAGAGCAACAACACCAAAAGGGCCTTTTCTTAACTTTTTTTTTCCCTGAGCTCATTCGTGGTGCGTTTTCGTTTTCAGCTGTTCTAGTGTGAAGACTGTTAAACATCCCCCTGCGCAGGCCCTGAGAAAAGAGCAGTGACCTCAACAATTATGCACAAACATACCTCTCAGTTTGGCAAAGACCTGTTGTGAGCTGCAATGCTCGACAGAGCTGAAGCGAAGGACATGGACACTGTTCACGCATAAGATTTAAAATGCAGTAGGATTTCTTCCTTTTAGTACAAAGAACTCTTTCAACATCCTCTGTTTTCTGCCTTTGTTCCTTAGCTGAATAATTCCTGCAGCTTGGGTGAACGGACACTAAATTTGTGTGGCTCATTGATAAGGACTAAAATGTGCGATGAGTAACAGTTAAGAATGTACGCAAATGGAAGATGTTTTCCCACCTCCTCTCGCTTATAAGCATATTACCAGTTGCCTTTAACAATAGTAGGTACAGCACACTCAGATTGAAATTATGATACTTGAAGGTCATATTAGACTGCAGCATTGTGGTTGGCTGCTAAGAGCTGCTGCGGCAGCCTTCAGAAGGTGTATGCTGAAGAGGTTGACTGTTGCAAGACATATCATGAAGACACCTTCATTTGAATAAACACTTGAGAAGTCCCAAAGGCTTTTGAAGACTGATTGACACTTGTATTTCAGCTTGTCTTTTCTGGAACTCCTTGTCTCCTTTTCTACCTCAGCCCCCCGCCTTCCTTTTTTGCTCTGCTTTGTGGTTCCCTGGACTGCTCAGCTCTTGCTTTTCAGATCGTCAGGTTCACTTGCCTTGCTCTGACTGCCCACTCTGTAGCTACAAGAAACTGGATGTATGCTTCTCTCCGCCTTACTGAAGACTTGGCTTTAATGTTTTGTGTAACTTCCTTTTCTAGTTTGCCTGAATATTTCTAAGGAATGATGAAACTTGGGTGAATTGGGGCTGAAAATAAAAGAACAGTTTCTTTTCTTACCCATTTAATGCACTTTTAAGAAATGGTGCTCAGGGAAACAAGCAATATCATTACATTCAGGTATTCTGGTATCAAATGATTAACCATTGTTTGCACTAAACATTTCATGCTCTTGGTAAACATTTTTTCAGTGCAAAATGTCTTGGACTACAGATTATGCTGATGATCATCGCAAGCAGCTGTAGGATGCCTTTTTGGGAACACTTGGAGAATTAAGAGAATTGGTTAAATGGAATTAAAATTTGCCTTATGCTGCTTGACAGTTACCTGTTAATAGTTCCCAGAAGCTTTTCATTGCAGTAATACATTGTCTATGTGGTACTAAATAAAAGTCAGGTACTGTACCAAGATTACAGAGCTGTTTCAGACTGGGAAGGACACTAAAATGAACATGTTAGGTGTATTGGAATTAGGCTGACGCACCTTCAGGACCTGCCTTCCCATGCTTCAGGTGTCTGTGCACAGGCATCTTCCTGGTCTCTAACTTCATTGCCACTGTGCATGTCCTTGTTTCATGGTTAATGTGTTCCCATGTGGGTAATGGGGAGCTCTTGCCATTCTCTCACAGAAGTTGTTGCATAGCAGTAGCAGTGGGTATAGGAATTCTATGGCTCTGCTGTGCCCAATTTACAGGCAAACGTGCATTGTCAACAACCTCTTTGCTGAACAGTTCTGCATCTCTGGGAGCAGGTACACTGACTTGGAAAAGATTGGCAAGGCAAAGAAGCTGGTCCCCAATAGTTCAGAGTGGTCTGAAAGAGCCCAGGAGCACACATAAGGAAATACTACTGTTTTTTCAACTAACTTCTCACAGCCATGTTTGCAAACTTGTCCAAGCTATATCAACATTCAAGTGAAAGTAACTTCTGCTCGTATGGATAATATTAGGAATCATTATGCCTTATGCCAAGCTTTGTCTTGATTAGAAATTCTGTTGCGTGACTTTATTTGGGGGCATAAGCTGAGTAGACCTATGAAAGTTATGTATTTCCTTTTGAAATTGTTTATCAATCGGATATTACCAGATCAGCCCTTTTATTGCTTACCCTGTTCCCCCCAAAGGGAAAGCTGTGGAGAAGGAAGGAAAACTTATTTTGAAACTCAGGATAAACCCATGGTCTTCTCAGTCCTATCTCACCCTCTCTTTTCATCTAGCATAAAGATGGTAGCAACAACCTGTACTAATTCTGGTGGATGTACAGGCATGTCAGTAGATGTTCAGATGAGATGTCTCTGCGTTATTTTCTTTCCACCCCAGGTGTCTTGGAATTAAAATCTGTTAGGAGTTACTAGGCAAGACTTGGGATCTATTGAGAGGTGATGGTGAAGAGCACTTCCCATGCTTGTATCACTACCTTCTGTTTGATTTTTCAGACAAAGTCCATATGGGTAAGCCCCTGACAAGTTAGCGGGGATTGCATTTTCTGGTTTGTGTAATTCTGAACTATACCCAGGATCATAACATATAATGTGATTAGTTGGGATAGTTCTCAGATTTCTAGCTTTTTTCTGAGGCTTTTCCAATTCAGAGGTTGGTTACTGTTTTGTATGGCTTTCTGTGTCAGATACTCGTTTAAGCTGCGAGGTCCTTAGGCCAAGGGTTACATTGCTTGGGTGTTTGGAAAAGACCATATGTGAAACATAGAAAGCTTTGGTATTGTACAACTGTCTTCTGAAAAAGCTTTTTACTAGGGGATGATGTTTGTTGCATCCGTGGCTCTTAGTGAGCTGGTAAATGAAACTGAGCTACTGCTGTGAAGCCGGCTGCTGTAGGCAGTAGAGATACACTTGCACATTTGCTTGCAGTTCCCGCTTGCTTGATGGCATTTCTCAAACTTGATCCCCTCAAAAGGAGAGAGTACTTGAAGCGTTAGCAGGCGCTAAGCAAACAGGTAAGCGGTGTACTGACAAGCACTGGGAGCGGCCATTCAGTGTTCCATTACTTGTGTTGCTGTGGCACTTCTGTTTCCCATGGAGATGGTGGTCGCCTGGGTCCTGGGGGGGCTCCTGAGCCCGTGTCCCCAGGCTTGGGCAGGCACCTGTGGCTTGCAGCGGTTCCAGACTGTAACATCTTCACCAGCAGTAATCTTTTTGCTAGAGATTACGTGAATACTTCAAAATCTTGGAAGTATTTCTTCTCTCCAGTTAGCCTTGGTTTTAGCAGCAGTTGCTGTTCATGCAGGAGTCCTGATGGGAAGAAGGTGAGTAAATTTTACTCCTGTCAAGCCAGAGGTAATGGTTTGTAGAGCTTGGGGGCACAAGGAGTTCGTTGATAACATGGGGCAGATTGTCTGTGTACTGTGAATCGGTGTAGTACCTGTGACTTAAAATAGGTAACAAGATTCAAGAATGTGGTGGTTAGTTGTAGCATCTAATACTCTCTCACTGTTCAAGAAGATGCCTGCTTCCCCATTTTCCTCTAACTCAAGCTGATACTTATATCTTTAATATCATCTTAGAATAAGCCTCAGCGAATCCAGTATTGTGCTGTTTCCTTCATGCAGAAATTGAGGAGTGCAGGGCAGACACTGAGCCCCAGACAATCATTGTTTGCTTTTGACTCTGGACAGCAGCTTTGTTGTGTTAGGGTGAGTTGGATAATGAGTATCTGGCCAGCATCTGTGTCTGAGCCTTTTAACAGTGCGTTCAGGCCTGAACAAACGGGTTGGGTAATGTCACTGCTCTGCAAACCTGTAACTGAAACTTCGGCTGTAGTAGGCTAGCTTTCTATTACTACAGTGGTGGCCAGCCTATTGCAGTCACTTGTGAGTTGTTGCTGTGTCCCCGTTTGTATCATCAGAGATGCCTTAAGAGCTGGCCATTACATGTTGGGTACGTGGCCAGGCATGTGCTAGGATGCACCATGCACGTTGTTGTCATACATGGAGACTTCTGCATGGTCACAGTGGTCTCCAGAACGTGGACACCTGGTGGGTGTGGTGGGAACACCAGTCTGGTGCTCTGGTGACATGGTCTTTGGAGCAGACCACTGGCTGAGCATATGTTTCAGCAGAAAGTTTTGATAACTGAGTATCTGCAGCTTCTGCTAGGAATACTCTTGTCCCAGTGATGAAGTAAAGTAAGTAGACTCCACAAGTCTCCTTTCATTGAATTTTATCCATTCAAATCTCCTATCATTTGACTTTCATAAGCCAAAATTGTGCCTGACCTGGCTTTTGCTGTAGGCTAAAGTGGGCATGTATGCTCAGCTACTCAACTTGTAGTAACTTAGTCCTGTTTCTAAGCTCTAAACCCATTTAACCTAAATCAAAGTAGTGAACTCTCCAAATGATTTGTCTTGTGAGGCTTCAGCTTTGTGGCTTCTTTCATCAGAAATCAGTCTGGTTTTTGTGACACACGGACAGTCACATATGTCATGGATGTAAATTCCAACATTTGGTACAGCTTTATTCCCCTGGAGTCCTCTGAGCTTCATGGTGTTGAGGAACCAGCCTAAGCTAACTGAGAATACATGACTCTTAGACTGAAAGAAGAATTGGAAGCATCTGAGTTGGCTTTCATTTACTAATGTGAGTTCCCGTGTAAATAAGGGCTTATTCTTGTATATGTAATATAACTTCCATAGCCTAAACAAGTAGGAAATTTTAGAAGTCTGTTTGCTGTTTGCATTTCCTTAATGGCCTGTGAAAAACGATGTGACATAGGTAATCTGGAGAAAGCAAAATGTCAAATACCAAACACTCACTGAGTGATGTAAGTGGCTGCTCATTTGATGTAGAGGTTGCATACAGCGCGTCCTGTCACTGAGCTCTAGCAGGCTGCAGCATAAATGGTCTTGAGATGCATCTTGCTAGGCGTTAATGTCATAAAGCAATTCATAATTCAGAAGAGTCTCTGAGGGTAAAAATCCCCTTTCCCAGTTCTTCTAAATATGTGTGTACAGTAAAATAAACAAGTTTGATAGAGCCACAAAATCCAGAAGTTGTACATGCTAAACTGTATCTCAACTATTTCAATTTAGACATTATTTCCACTATAAGTATAACATGTATAATACAACAGAATAAAAAGTGCGATTTCTGGCAAGCTCACTTTCTCCAATGAGACCATTTTAAAACACTTTCTGCATTCCCATGTGCCTTTATTGTGCAAAGCAATAAAACTGCATTAGAACTTTATCAGGTAGGAGTTAAAAAAACAGCAAAAGTCAGTTTTTCTTCACTAAATACCCACTCAAGGCAATAACAATGCATACAGGATGCTCAGTTACATTGTCGAGTCTACAAATACGAAATTACAAACTTGAATTTATTTCTCTTCTTTATCCTATCTTAACTATCTTATTTATCTTTGTTTTTGCTCGGGACTCTATATGGTGAGGAGATGCTCCAAAGTAATGTCATAGAGTGGTTCAGGAGAGGTCTTCAAGCATCATATAAACTGTCAGTTTGTTTTCGCTCTTTCTGGATCGTTCTCCTTCAATAAGATTTGATTTCCATAGCCTGGTATAGGTATTGTAAGTTGTTGCCTGAATTGTAAAAGCTGCTTTTCCATGCAACAGGGAAGGCACAATCTCAAATTGTCTGAGGATGAATAAGAAAACCCTTTGAATGCAACGCTGTCAGTTGTTCAGTAATGGTCTGTCTGTATTCCCATCTCTTGTGCATGCCAATTTAAATTCGTTTTGAGTCTAAGCTTGGTGTAACCTTGTATATTTTTATGGAGTTTCTCTGATAACACAATAGAGACTTTAGGGCTTCCTTAGCAAAACAAGACAGGGAGAAAAAAAGAAACCTGGGATTTTTGTTTGTTTTGATCCCTTATGTCTTCTCCAGAGAGATGTCTTTGCAGGGTTGATTTTTTTTTTTTTATGTGATGGCTTTTGCAGACACAGCTCGTTTATAATTTTGTGTGTGAGGCTACTGTTCTCTTTTAATGAATGTCAAGGAAAAAAACTAAAATTAATTACTTAAATGCACAGTCTTTTTAATAAGAGGAGATGTTTTCTCAGGCGTTACGCTGCTTTCTAAAGATGTTTTTGCAGCTGAACAGAGTAAATTCAAGTCTACAATTCTGTGAGACAAAGACAACATCATCTTGGGACTTCAGGAGACATCCTCTGGAGTTGTCCTGAGTACTAGCAGATACTTAGTACACTTGGTGTGCTGTTACTTGCATAGCAATAACTGATGGCAGCTTTTATTACAAAAAATTATAATCTCCAAGGTGTGCTGTCTAATATATCTGCTGTCCTGTCCCCCCTCTCCATGCAGGCACTCTTTTATCAACCTTAGAGAAAACATCTAAGTAAAAACAACTGGAAGGTACTGGTCTTTAGGGCCTTTTTGTTTGCTTATTCACGATGCAGCCCTTTCTCTCTTAATGATTTTAGGCTGTTTTGTAGTCAGTTTGCCACTGTGGCAGGTGTGAGTCTTGCAGATGGGAAGGTGTACAGAAGTCCGAACTTTTAAGTGCTTGGAGGGGAGGCTGGTGGCGGACTGGGAGCAGGCTTTGTGGAGCGGATGGTGCTATGTACAGCCCTGAGCCTGGCAGTGCTCTGAGGCAGCTGGGGCTGTTTCAGGTGAGATCTCTGCTGACTTTGGTGGCATGTGAACATCACTGAGGTATGTAGTGAGGAAGGGAATCTGCTGCTTAAAAAACCACAATGCCTAGAGGTTAATCCTGTAGCTGGAAGCACTTGTCAGCCCTGCCACACCAGTTGTCATCCTTGTACATCAGAGGGACATCCACACTCGCCTTCCTGCGGCCCCTCACATGCAGCAACAAGGGCCCAAGATGCCGTTCAGCTGCCATGGTAGCTCTAACACAGCATGTTCCCCTGTGGTAGCTGCAGGCAGGGATGTGGGTGACCAAAGGTGCTCACCTGCCATGAGGCAGTGTGATTAAAGGAGTGCTGTGAGATGGTGACTACTGGATTGACCTGGATGTTTTCAAAGAAAGCTGTGTTCATAAGGACACAGCAGGAGTTAGGAAGACTTGGCAGTTATTGTTTGGGTGCAGTGTGGGGTGTTCATTATTTCTTTCCTAGTTGGCACTGAGTGGTCAGTGTCCTCTCCTCTCGGCTTCTGCTCCCCTTTGTTCCAGGGGATGGCTGAATGTTCTGGGCAAGGCAAAGTTTGGGGGTGGGTTGATGGGCAAATAGTTTTTCTGCTGCAACAAGTGAGTTCACTGCAGGAAGCTGAGAAAGTGGAGGCTGGCTGTTACTGTTCAGCTCTGTAGTTTAAAACTACCTGCTTTGGTTCCTGATGCAAACAGAAAAGGGAGTTTGATTAGCTTTGGAGAAAAACTTACAGCAGATTTACCACATTACATTTGAGTAAACCAAATTACGGCAAGTAGGAAATATTCCACGATCTATGACTTCATTGTATCATTTACAATTACTTTGACACAATCAATTGTTTAACTGATAATTGACCATGCAGCAAATATTTATTAAAAGGGCAAACCTTGATGTCATTGCTGTGCCACTTAACAGAGAAAACAGGAAATTCTCCTCTGCTGAAAGAGATCCAGTCCTTAACCCTAGAGGAAGGGGCTTCATCAGCAATTGTTCTCTTTACAGGAATATTTTTGAATTGATAGTTTCATTTCTGTAAACTATATTTTGACTTATACGCAGGCACAGCTGCAGTTTCTCCTTGGCCGGTGGCAGAGTAGCTAGACTTAAAACCTTGAGTTTATGACCTAACATGTATACATAGTTAGATATATCTACATCTTGTCTAAACGTGTATCTGTATTTCCATCTAGGAATATCTGCATAGGCATAATAATACATTTTATAAAGCTCATAAAAACTTTGGAGGCATTCATAAAAACTCAATTTTACGTGTGTTAAACAATCAGCAAAGATCCCCAGTAGTGATCAAAAGAAGTGGGAAAAACAGTATTTCCATCTTTGTTTCTCTGTGGTCATAAAGATAGGAAGATAAAAAACATAATGCCTACCTGTATTCTTAACTATCCAATCTTGTTTGAGGTGTGGCTTACTTGTGAAGTGGCTTTTTTATGTTGGCTGGAGGTTTATTGTTTTGTTTTGGTTTGGGTTTTTTTTGGTTTTTGGGTTTTTTTGGTTTTTTTTTTTCTGCTAGGGAACTACAGAAACAGTTTTCGCCACCCAGCTGGAGCCAGACTGTTGGAGGTTTTTTTCATGAAGCCACTTCTTCTTTGACTGTCAGTTAAGAAATGTGAGTTTTAAATAGGTGATAATGTAAACAAAATGACAACCCAACGTTTAAATAATCTATCTTACTAAGAGGACTTCTCCTTTCAGTTTTTATGTGCCTCTGGTGCTTTCTTGGTGGTTCTCCAGAAAACCTTGCCAAAAGGAGATAATAATGAAACAGTGCAGGCTGAGATCCTCTACTTGCGGCAACATAATTTTTGACTGCAGCTCTTCCAACTTACAATTTTACCCCATATTTTTGAGGTGTAAAAGGCTTTATTAAAAAAGAATAGCTGACAACAACAAAACCTCAAATGAAGAGGCAGCTGTTTTCCACACTTTTTATATTTATATTCATAATGAGCACAAAGAGCTGAATCCCAGGCCATAGGACTTGGCAGCAGAGAGAACCTGTGTTTTATGTGTTAGCGCTCTTTTTCCAGACTTCAGTGTTAGGAGTGCCTACATCAAATGTTTTCCTACAGTTTGTTTTCCTTTACTTTTTTCTTTAAATTGGCTTTCTGGGTGGCTGTGTTGTTATTGGAAGTTGCTGTTGCTACCATGGCTGGTCTTGAGGTATCCTTCTTTTCAAGAAAATAGTCGGTGTGTAAATTTGCCTTTACCTTTTGGGAACCTGTCTGTGGTGTCTGTCTCTGTGGGTTTCTTCTTCAATGGTAGGCCTGTGCAGTGGAAGTGCAAATTAAAGATAACTGACTTTGGAAGTGGCATACTTTTTCCTCTGAGCTGACTTTGCCCTTGTACTGAGAATATTTACAATGATGAGAACTCATTTGTTCTTCCTAAGCTTTAGCCAAATGTTTGACTTGTCATAATTTAACTGTGATATAAGGTAAAGTGAGGTATTTAATGCCAGTGTCAGAACGAGTTACCAAGAGCCAGTTTTCACAACTCCACTTTTAGTCTTTGTGAATGGGATGAATCATTTAATCAGATGCAATGAAAACAGAAAAGTAGGAAAGATGCTGAAGCACAGAGATGTCAGTTCATCTTTCACTTTTCACATTCCAGAGAAAATCTTTCCAATCAGGAGGAAATTTTTAAGCTGTCTGCAGTATAAGTTCGTGAAGATGTTGTAGTGTTTCCCAAAGAGCAGGAATTCAGGACTCTGTTACTGTTGACAGGGAAAATAAATGTCCTTAGAGTCCACTGAACTAAAGGAGTCCCCCTGCTGAGTTCGGATAGTAGCATAAAGAAGGTACGATTGATCAAATAATCGGGCACATCCACAGTTAAGTCCTCTTCATTCCCTTACCATATTGTCTCAGTTTAAATCTGCAAAGGAACTCAGGTCATAGGTAATGAATATAGCATAGGTAGTAGGATGTACTCTCTACAGGAGCACAAGGATCAGTAAGCTGTGTAACAAGTATCCTCTAGTCCACAGTAGCCTGCCATTACTGATACCTAAAGCATTCAGGAGAAACCCATCTGTTTCCACAAGCTTTTGAAAATGTTGGATACACATGGGAATAATTTTTTGAGAGTGATGAAAGCCTGAATGAGTTGTGGCTTGTTGGCTGGTATTTTAAGAGGTTTTTTCTAATTGAGATTTTTTTAACATCTTGGTTTATTAAATGGTAAAAAGTGTCCAGTTTTGTGAGTTGGATTCTGAATGGGCATCAAAAGATAAAGACAAAGGACCGCTCAGTGTTTCAAAGACAGAGGTTTCTGAGGTACTGCTAAATGAATGGTATGCGTTTGCGTTCACATACACATGAAATCCACCCATTCTGAGAGGGCTTTGTTAAGAGCCAGGCATTTAATAAAGAAGGATCCACAGCCAGGTTTGAGAGCTTCTTTGTGTTCCAAAGTGCCCTTCCACTTAAAGTCCTTTTAAAAGAAAAGAAAAACCCTTTCTTGCTTCCTGAGGAAGTTTCAGTGCAAACCTGGACTACTCGTATAAAGAATTGTCTCAGCTGATTTTAAGTGTTTGATTTTTTTCAGTGGGCTGACTTCAGTCTCTTGCAATGAGATCTTTTGTGTCACTACTTAAGGCTTGTGAAAGACCCATGTATCACAAACTGCTGCCAAATTAATGCATCCCATAGCAATTCTATGGTATTTAAAAGACCTTCCACCTGTTTTCTCCCAAACTCCAAACCATGGCAAACAGAGCAAGTTAAGTTATTTTTGAAACTTGAATGGGAAAGTCCTGTCCAAGCTTATTGAAGTTCTTGGGCATCTTCACTGTTTCTGGTAAGCCTTTTGTTCAGCAAATTACGTGGGGTTGTCTATCCAGTTGCTTAGCAGCTCATCAGGGAGGGACCTAGACTTTCAGGGAAGACTTGTTTGTGTTTAGGCCTTTGAGCATAGAGCAACAGACTTCTGAACTGGCCTGTCCACAACAGATCTGTGAGGATGTTAAACATTTGGATTTTAGAATTTGTTCATTAAGTACCAGGTGCTCTTATCCTAGTCTTAAATTACACACTTTACTTGACCAGGAAGCTCACTTGCCTACTCTTGCCCTCTTGCTTGCTTGCTGAGTTTTTTTTAGGGCTTTCCTCAGAATCAAGGTAACTTCATGCTCTTCCCCCTATTGAAAAACAAACTTTCTAAAAATCAAAAGATGAAGGAAAGCTTGGACTAAATCGGACTCACATTTCCAAACACAATGAAAATACCATGCTATATTTATATCTCATGGATTTTTTTTTTTTTTTTTTT
>VYZV01045377.1:651-25890 GCA_013401275.1 Pandion haliaetus
TTCATTATGTCTCGCCACCTCATTCTCCTGCTCACACACTAGAAATGTCCGCTGTTGGCAAAGCACCACTCTGCTGGAGAAGTTTTTTATTTGGCTCATAGCTTTTCTTTGAAAATGTAAATAAGTAAAAACTCAATTAAGTAAGACAGTCTGCTTCAGTGATAAGCAGTTGGTAACACCACACAGATGTAGACAGGAGGGAAAACAAGACTTCATAAGGTTTCTATATCTTAACTGGTCAACATCTATAAAGCCAAAACATTCATTGTAGGTGTGAAAAAAACCCTGCTCTCCATGAATTTAATCTAAAACATTATAAAAACTCTTCCCTACCATCAGCAGGGAATACAGTGTTGTGTATCACTATCCTAATACATATTAAAGTAGCTAGAAAATTAGGTATGTTCTCCAAAAAGGTAAGTAATTGAATTTTATGCATTAGAAGGCACAATGCACTCTCCAAAGAAAGCTCTAAGCAGGACTGGCTATAAAACACAATTATAAGTGCAACAAACACTAAAAAAAATTTGATGCTCTTCAGTTTTGGAATAATTGTACTTTAACTTTTTATTTAATCACTTCACTATGTTATCCCAGCAAATGCAATATAACAACCTCACTGAAACAGAATTCCTAAGAAAGTAGTTCTTTTTTTAATGTGCACTCAGTCTTTTCTTCAGTTACTGCCATATTTGTTTCAGAATATTAAGAGAAATAATAAACCTGTACCTCATATAAATAATCGGTTGACTGATACTTTAAAGCTGCAAACATCTTGTTTTGTGATGTTGTCAATAGTTCATTTGTCTAGAAGATAAACAGACTACAGATTAGTTAAAAACTTCCTATATCATGCAAAAATGTTGAAAGAGGAGGTTGAAATTAAGGTTCAACAAGAATAACTTCCTCATTTCTGCTAGCATGCACACCTTGGACTCAATTTCCTATAGAAGAATGCTACCCAAAGCATTCAGCATTATTCCTTTGGAAGGATGTAACAGACTACTACAGACCATGGACAACTGATTTTTATCCAAAGGAACTGGGCTTTTGTTATTTTTTTTAGCGATGCCTCTTGTTTGTTTCACAGAAAACCTTTCAAACCATTAAGTGCATGTAAGCAATATAAATTACCTCCCCTATGCAATAATTTTGAGAATTGAGCTTATTCAATTAATTTTTATGGATTCTAAATTAGCTTTTAAAGACAGTAGTTGAGCTATATATCAACTTCTCACTGCCTCATGTATTTATGAGGGGCCTTTTTTCTCTCCTTCAGTTTTACAAGGAAAAAGGTGATTGTGTAGGCTAGTTGAGAGCAAGAGGTCCTGCTGGAACACCAGATTGCTAAATTAGTTGATAATTCTGATGAGAACAAGGAGTGACATGAAAACTACACAAGGACAGAGATATGGTGCCAGTGCAAAAGAGGATATAGTGATGCTCGGGTATACATAAGGTAAGAGAGTACTTGTTCTTAATTAACCTTAGGTAGGAGAGTCAAGGTTAAAGTAACACAATTATATCAAAAAAGTGAAAGTGTCCAATGTAAATGAAATGTAACCAACATGAATTGTAGGGCCATAAGGGAAACATGACACAAGGCTGTCTTCATATACATACCAGTAGGTATCAGTAACATATTAGGCTAAAATTGCCTAGGTAACAGCATTGGAAATACTAAATTTGGGTATGGATTTAACAGAATTGGGACCCATGAAGAAAAAGTAGTTTGGGGCTAGCTGCTTACTTGAGAGGAGTCTAGGCAGAGAAAAGAAAGTGCAGGGGAGGTGAAACAGTGGGTTCAGGAAAAGAAAAGAAACAGGGAATAAGGTATAAAATCAGATGGAGAATGAAGTAGAGGGTAACCTTCTGATGGAACGAGTGTGGATGGTTGGAGACAGTGATGAACCCAACCAGTGGACCAAAAATGCTGGGGATGGTAAGGAAAACAATTTGGACAACCTGCTGGACCCTCCATCAGGTTTATGTCCAACAGACTTGGTGTGGGAGTGTGGAGCAAGAAGGGATGAGTTTGTAAGAAGTGATAGATTCATACCTTAATACTAAGTGCAGCACAGGGAATAGAACTGCAACTTAATAGTATTGATGTGTATCACTTACTAAGATTTCTGTATAGCAATATAACCATGCATTCATACAAATACTATGCAATGGAATTGCAACTATTACTACTAGTTTCTTAAGGGTGTGTCACTTTATCAGTGAACATCAAAACCATCTCAGTCAGGTATGTTTCAAGTTTCCAATTTAAAATGGGAAGAGTGGGACTTAGAAACACTGGTCCATCAGGATACAAGGAAATGCAAGCATACTTAAAATCTTTTAAGTTTTTAAGGAGAAACCATACAACTGAAGAACATGATCCTATTTCATTCTCGAAGAACTCTAGAGCACACCACTTAAAGTAAATGAAATATGCAGTATGAGGTACTTCTGCCAGCATGAAATGTTTTTAAATCCAAAATCAGTGAAGAACCGGCAGTAGCTATGTCGTGATGTATGATGGAAACGGAGAGCAGTAAAGACATAACCTAACCTGGAGTCAAGCACCACACTACCACCTACGGCCCGCCACGACCTCCTCTACCTCACGGCAACCGCAGCGCCGCCGCGACCGGCCCCACCCCCCCCACCCCCNGCTGCCGCCCCTCCCGCCCTTGGCGCCGACGGCCGCGCGGTCGGCGCGGCGCGCCCGCCCTTTCTGTCCCCAACGGCCTGTCCTGGCCGCGGCGCGCGGCAGCGGGACCACGCGGTCAGCGCGTGCACTCTGCCCTTAGCCGCCGCCGCGGAGCTATGAGGGGGCTGCGGGTGAAGGGATCGCCTTCCTCCGAACTGTGAGCCCCCCTCCCTGGCCCCTGAGGGTGCCGGGGCAGCCGTGTTACCTCAGGGAGAGGGCTGTTTACTCGGTGCTGCCGCAGGGCAGGCGGCGGAAAGGCCCTGGAAGCTGGACGGGGGTGTTGCGTTATTCTTTAATAGCGCATCCTTTACTTTACAAGCAGCACTGCCGAAGGGTCAGAAGCAGATAGCCCCTAATCTCTATATTGAGTACAAAAATTATCAGGAGGAGCAGATAGGAAAACTTACGTGATCTTCAAAGTTGAGCTGAAAATGTTTTTAAAGCAGTAAATGCAATTAAGTATGTAGATTTCATCTTCTGTCCACCGGTAGCAGCTTGTATGGGAGAAGAAGCTAAAGAAAGATAAGGTTAGTTTTTAAAGTGATCCTGTCTAAAACTTTGGCTGACTTGCTTTGTGTTACCTTGGGAACAGAAATGGAACAAAGCCAGAATTTAATAACCAGAAATGCTCCTGCTTCATATGCTCAGCAAGCATATGAAATGTCAGTTTCTACAAATAGCTGTCAACTTTGGGGAAAATACTTTTTTTTTTTTTGCTTTTAATTGGCTGCCTAAATTACTCCCACTGCCCTTAGGCTGCTTTCTGTTGAACAAATGGTTGGGTTTCTCAGCAGGCAGTTCAGCATAAAATTTTTGCTGTGGTCCAGGCTCTGACTAATCTGTGGACTGACAGAAATTTCAAGACTGGTTGTGAGAATGCTCCCTCTTACCCTCCGATTTTACACATGTCCTAACTGCAGCTAGGCTCCAGATGCAGTTCCGCTTGCTGGAATGGCACCTTCTTGCTATGGTTGGCATCACAAAGCCGTTACATTGCATGTCCTTACCTCCTCCTTTTACCTTAGAAGTAGGTAGCCACAGAGAATGCATCAGAAGTGCAGAAATCTTAGATAATGCTGCTGCAGGTGCATTCAGCCTGTTGCTACAAATAGTCTTGGGAGTCTGGAAAACATGGCTTCTCCAAGAACTTGCAGGTTGAGTCCCAGATGAGGATAGATTTCCATGGGGTAAACAAAAGTTACACTTTTCACTCTGGTTTTAAGAGCTCCATTAGCTTTTGTACATCCCAGTGGGTAAAAAAGTTAAGAAAAAAGCATATGGACAGATGCTGTCTTTACCTCTACAAAGTACTGTTTGTTTTTTTAACTGAGAGGGTGGGTTTAGCCCAGCCTTAGCATAGAGTTTTTCCAAGCACAGGCATATTGCAAATGTTTCCCAGACAGTTGTTCCTATGAAAAGTGCAAATGCCAATATTTTATTCTTATCTCAGTATTTGTATTTTTAAAATGTTTTCCATTCTGCTCTCTAAGAAGTAGAAGACAAATTGTTGGGCCAAGTAGGCATAATACACAAAACACAGGAACTTCCAATTAAAGTATTTCAGAAGCACTCCTCTCCCAGTTGGAATATAGAGAAATGCATGTTTTTACTCCAAACCAGGAAACAAATAACAGTATATTATGGGTAATTGAACAGGATGTAACAGCAGAGAAATGCCCCCCAATAGCAAAGCCTCTGAAGTACCTGGAAAAGGTAAAAGTAATAACAACCACTAGAGCAGATCGAGTACCTTATGCAGCTGCTCCAGAAACAATGCAGCAACACATACTGTGATTAATGGGATAGAGATATCCTATAAAGATTATGATCTCTTCAGTTTTTCTTCATCAGATTGAAGAGTTAATGTGGTACATATCCTGCAGAAGTAAACTGGCAACAATTCATAGTTGCCTCCATGACTCTTTTTCTCAGATTTCCCTGTAGATCTGGATGTCTGTACATACAACTGTTGAACAGATGCATAGGGATTATTTGTATGGCTGATAAAAAGTGGTGTTACATACGAGATAAATTACTGCTCTTATGATTAAGATCATGAATAGAAGAAGCCTTTCCAGCTCACTGCCTGAACCCAGGTGAAGCCTTCCTCCATGCAGGGTGCCAGTGGGGTCTATGTGAAATCAAAGTGGTAGCTTTGGTGCTCCCTGGGCAATCACATACTTTCCTCCTAAGACTATATGCTGCATCTTAGTTGGATTTCTTGTGAGCGAAACTGAGAATGTTATGGATGAGAATAACATGAATGCCAATTAGCACTGTTTATCAGTGTAGGGAGTGTGGGGGGAGATGAGATGAAATTTGGCAGCTGCATGTGTTTCTCATCCTCATCTTTTGCAGTGGAGCTGCTCTTCAGAATTGCCAGAAATGATGAAATACTTGGGTTTAGCCCTGACCAGTGCTATGGAATCTGCTGCTGTGCTGTTTCCTCAACTTTCATAAAATATATCACTAAT
Organism: Pandion haliaetus; assembly: GCA_013401275.1. Lineage (NCBI taxonomy): Eukaryota > Metazoa > Chordata > Aves > Accipitriformes > Pandionidae > Pandion > Pandion haliaetus. Next base: position 5,827 of record VYZV01045377.1, read on the forward strand.
CTCCAGAAAGATTTTTTGAGCATTTATTGGAGAATTGGGCACAAGATTACTATGAATACAGTCATAATCTTGACTATATCTCATTGTTCTCTAGAAAATAGTCTGTTGGGAGCTGGATCACAGCTGGTCCAATTCAGCTTAACTGTATATAAGCTGCACCAGCTCATGTTAACTGAGAATTTGGTCCTGTGTTGTTTTTACGTCTCTTTTTTTTTTTTCTCATTTAATTTTGTGTTAGTCATAGAAATCAGAACTGAATGTAAAATACTACTAAACCAAGCAAGCAATAAAGATGTAAAGATATATTTATTATTTGGAGAAAAGAAGTATTTTGCTTTGTATTGCTTTGAGATGAGAAGAGATTGAAAATGTGTGAAGTTGGGATTTTTTTTTTGCTAGAGGAATCAATTCATTTTGTTTCAGAGGACTTATCTCCTTCGATAACACATAACAGAGTTATGCCTGATTTATTTTCTCAGTATGTGTATTCCTCAAGTGGGAAGTTATTCAAAACCTCCACAGAAATGTAAACGGTACAAATATTTTCTGTGTTACTCATTAAGAATTTTCGTAAGTGAACAAAAGCACAACTAACTAAGGCATCCAGAAGAACAAGACACACAGAAAAAGGTTAGCTACACAATATAAATACCTAAATGTACCACAGTCATTCATTTGGAAGCATACCCTCCTATGATGTCTTTTAATCAAGTTGCTGCTTTGCATCACTACTGCATTGTAACATGGAATTATTTATATGGGAAATGGACACTGAAAGGGACATACTTTTCTGCCTCAGCCATTGGTGGTAGGCTGGCAAATTCTGTGAAAGATGCAGCAGTTGCTGAGAGAAAAGTAGGGGGAACTGGAACACATCTACAAAGCGTGTTCTTGAGTCATGTGTTTGTACTTCACCTGTGATGCTCAGATACTGAAACAAGAGTAGTTGTAAGAACTGCACACAATATATTGCTCTTTTATTTGCTTTGTATGTTATATAAATATGGTTGGCTGTAGAGGCTATTGATGAAGTAGCCTTCTTAGCCTTCCAGATAGCTGCTTAGGTGCTAGAATGAGATGCCTCAGCTCTGTTAGGTGGAAATGGCAGCTTTGATTTATATGCTTTGCCTTTCTTTTTCACTTGAGGCTTATTTGCAATTAAGTAAAAAAAGAGGATAAAGCAATGATCTGTCCTTCACAGAATGCATACTGCACAATCCATGTGAACCAGGTTGTCCTCTCTTATTCTAAGATCTATTCTATGTCTATATGTTAGCTTGCATGTTTAAGGTATTCTGCTTTCAAGAACAGAGAGGAGAGGCATGAAGAGGGTTGAGCTTGCTCAGTAAGTACTGGATCATTTGTATTTTAGAGTTAGCAAGGCTCATGCCATTCAATGTAAAGGCTTAAAGAATGATCCATGGTGACTGGAGAACCCATTGAATTTGGTGGTCTGGTTTGTACAAGGCAATAGTCTCATGTCCCTAATGAAGAAGTGTTTGGCTCTGGAAAGCCACCTTTGTAACTTACTGTCCAAACAAAAAGAACAGTGATTTGTAGAATCAAATCTCCTTATTCCTAGAGAGTCATTATTATAGAATTGTGCTTCACTGAGGAAATTGGAAGAATTTAACTGATAAACAAGAACCGTGGAGTCTTTGGGGTTTTACAGTCTCAGCTGCTCTACTTACATCAGCTATATAATGCACCTCTGAAATTTATGCCTCAATATGAAGAAATATAACCTGATGAGAGTATGTTTATCCCACAAGTAATCATATTCTGTATTTTATAATTTTTTATGGTTTGTTAAATTGGCCTTTGTTTTGCAACACTGCTTACACGTCCAGTAATATTTCAGTGTTTACTTTTTAATAGGTACTTTGAATCAGATAATACCAGGATTGATCTTACCATGTATTAGATCATTTTAGTCACTAAGAGACTGCCTTTTATTAGAACATCTCAACCAGAGTTGCCAAATTTCATCATAATGGTGATAATAACTTTTACATCTACGTAAAATTCCTGCTTATTGGCATGAAGTCATGTGACATTGGAAAAGAACTTCATGAAGGAGAGAAAGACAAAAATTCCGCTTTCAAACAAGACAGCTGAAGACTGCAGAGAAAACCAAAGATACTAAAGATACCTGGTAGTAACTAACGTTGTGCCATCTCAAGTGAGAACAAATGCCAAATGAATTTTTTTTTTACTTGTGAATCAGAATAATGAGAAAAGCAATAAAACTTTATACTTACTTTAATTTCGGAAAAAAAATAACTGGAAAATACTATTGGTAAGTCTAGAAATGACAAAAAGAGGAAAATAAAACAACTTGATGAATCAGGGCAAATAGCTATTATCTAGTTAGAATGCATGAAAAATGAAGAAACTTGTGGTTGTATTCATTCTTCATCAACATTTGTAGAAAAATACATATCCAAGCAAAGCAAATCCTGCAGTGCTTGTGGAAGAGGAAAGGCTGCTGAGGATGTAATTGTGCTCCACTAGGGGCTGTCATTGTCACACATCTAGGTAAACATCTTCGACTTGCAAGAGCAAAATGTAGGCAGAAAAATCCTACAGGGACTGAAAGAGAAGTTTTTCAGGTCTTCAGCTGTCTCCCAAGCAAGGGATCTTCCTATTGGCCTAAAGAAACAGCTCCTCTTTCAGAACAGAGGAAGCTCAAAAAGGGAATTGGCTTTAGTGATAGCCACTGAAAAAAAAGTGCAATGCTTTCATGATATTTTGATGTATTTTCTTTGCTATTTGATTTACGTGTTTCCAAAGGAAAAAGAAACAGAAGTTAGTGACAGCTAAATTATTATGCTTCCACAGAAACATTGTGGACTTAAACATTTTTGTTTAACAGTTCCTGAATACTGCAAATTATCATGTCATCTTCTTTGAAAAAAACATGTATGTAGGGTATGTGGTTGTTCACGTATAACACTAAAGATTTTTGCATTGGTCATTTACTATTTTTACATAATTCTTTTTTCGTATGAAAAATACTTCTGTCACACGTTTCAACTAAGCCCCGAAAGAAGTTCAAATAATTGAGTAGTACCATTGCAATATTAAAAATGCTTTTTGAAGTACATTTGCAAACCTGATCTCAAACTAAACAAAGTAAGCATCAGTGTGACAGTAAAAGATTACTCCAGTCCTGGGCCATTTGCATGGTTGAGGAGACGCATTTAGTGACCCTGTGAAGACATGCTAGCCCCAGACATCCCTGGAGACACATTAAATCTTTAGCAAGATGAGAGAAGAGTTTTTATTCCACTGATTTCTTTCAGATTAGAGTTTTATTATGGTTCATTTTACAAATTGGACTAAGACATTCTGTGGCATGATAATGAAGTATTCTAAAATGCTGCAGGTATGCTAGCTGTAGAAACTTGGTGAAAGCATAAAGCACTACCTCCGAGAACATTTACATTTTGGCTAACTGTGGCTTAGTCTTTGAGTGTGGTTTCAGTGAAAACCACAAGGCAAAAGATCTGGATTTGTTTCAGTGTTTCTCAGTGAAATCATATGGGAGGGGTAGATTAAACTTTTAAAAATTGCAAATAAGGATGGTTTTTGAGGAAATGTTTCACTTTGTTGACTAATCTAACTAATGAAACACTAAACAAGACATCATCCACAGATTCGATAATGCCTCACCCAAGGGTCAAACATGATCTTATAAACTGTTGTTCTCTCTCCCTGAGACTGATTTCTGTTTCATAGGCTTTTAATGCATCTCTTGTCTTTTGAGGTGTGTTACCTGTGATACATATTTCTATGGTCTGCCTTCACTGGTTTTGTTTCCATCCAAGTTTAATTTCATTCTCCTGCCACATACATATAGTACTTACTGAGTGTATTATCAATTTTCATCTTAGAACTGAAGGCCAGTTCTGAAATATAGGTTGTTACCATAAAGACATTTGTGTGAAAATTGTGACTGTTTTGCAGTTTCCTCATGATGGCTCATGGGCCACTGGTTTCTCTTCAGATTTATGGAGCTGGCATGGGTACAGTTCTTAATGTGACAGCTTGCAAGGGTACTTTAAACCTTAGAAAAGGAAGGCATGAGTGGTAGGATGCATATAGTCTTAGAAAAGAGCTTAGCCTTAGTTTACAGGATTGTTTTCTCTTGGGACGCCACAGGCACCCAAACCAGGAGCATTCCTACACTGGAGATGCCGCAGAAGCCTCAGCATCTCATGCAGGTAATACCAGCATTGCCAGCCTTATTGTTATAAATGTTAGGTGGGCTCTTCGCTTTCATGTTTGAGAGAGGATTTTCACCATAGCATTCCTCTTCTAATCATCTGGTTCAAAACTATGGACAACAGAGGGAGAAAAAATTCAAAACAGCAGTTTACAAAGACATGATACAATACTATCTTCTTTTGAAATGCACGGATTTAATTTTAAAATCTGAAAGTCTTGCAGCCATATCCCAGCCAAAATATCAGTTGCTGTAAAACTTTCTTAGAATTGCTGACTACCATCCCAAACTGCTTGTGTGTTAGGATATGCTGTGACTAATACAGCAGATCTTTTTTGCTGATCTTCCGCTTATGTCCAGTAGAAAACAACTTTTCAGTCAGTCAGAAACCAAACCAGGCTGAAGTATTCATTGCTAAGAGAGCAATTACAATGGCAATTCTTTCCATTCACATTTCTTAGTTCATTTGTCCCAGGCCTGGGGATTTCTAGCATGGTAAGGGATAGTCTTAACTATGATACCATTCCTTTTAGTGTCTGAAGCATATCAACACCTTGTAAGTTTTCAGTGGCTTAAAAAGAGATGCAGCATAGTCGTTGCGTTGTTTTCTACTGACTGCTTACTTCGGTATATATTACTTGATAAGACATTTTATTCACTTCAGTCAGGATTGCAGTGACTAAGAGACAAGCATTCTTCTGAGGGGAAAAAAAGTCATTTTTCTGTTGTAGCTGTATAAATTGGGAAGAATAAGGAAGAAATCCAGGATACCTTTTCATTTGCTTGTCTGCAACAACTGCAGCAATATCTGATGAATCAAAACAATGCCATGGACACTTAATTTTGGTGATGTGGGTCTAAATCTGAAGACAAAGCAGCAGAACAGCAATGACAAGCCCCTTCTGTGCTGCAAAGGTAGGAAGGTTACTAAATTCTGGACCTTCCAGTGGTCATCATGTGTTTTTAATCACAAGGGAGGCACATACATTGTTTAATTCCAGGTATTTAGAGTCAGGCTCCCTGTACAGTCAGTGATATTCTATTTCAGTGCTCTGGGGTGCGCTCAGACTGGGGGAAGGGTGTTAGTCTTCCCCTTAGCTATCAAACCTATCTCCTAACTCAGGTGTGTGTGAAGTGTAAATTCAGATGGATTACTCCCAGCAGTTCTGGGTTGCATTTCTGGGCTAGAAATGCCATTCTGCAGTGAGTATCTACCATTAGAAACAGCATCAGTCCAACATCCATGTCTGCCTGGTTGTGTTGGGTTGCTGTTGTCATGTTGCCATCCCTGTCCACGCTGTCTTCAAAGCAGCCTCTGAAACTTTTGCCAGGATCTGTTAGGCAACAGTTCCCATAGAGACATGAAGCTGAAATACTGTCCTCCATTAAATAGGGCAGCTCTCAGTCCTGGTCATTAGACTACCTGCCCTCACTGCTTAATAAGACAAACCATCTCTGCCTCTGGATCATTGCTGGGAAACACTTCATAAATTTAACATTTACTTCAGCAGGATCAATAGCAGCTTGCTCCACTGTGATGTGTGAGTGGAGGATTCATGATGCAGGACTTTGCGACACCTGCACCATAGAATCATAGAATGGTTTGGATCAGAGAGACCTTTGAAGATCATCTAGTCCAACGCCCCTGCCATGGACAAGGACGTCTTTCACTACATACGTTGCTCAAAGCCCCATCCAATCTGGCCTTGAACACTTCCAGTGATGGGGCACCTACAACTTCCGAAAGACAGCTTGTCTTTTACCCAAGCTGCCAGTAGGACCAGTGGAAAGGTGAAGGGTGGAAAAGTGAAAGGGGGCAACATACTAACAGCAGGGTGGCTGAAGAGGTGCAGGGAACACTCTGCTATGCATGTGTTAGCAAGGGCTCACTAAGTCATGTAGCCAATGCCACAGGAGGAAAGCAAGGACTATATTTTGTGGTTTTATAAAATTTGCAAATTATAGTAACATTACAATACTGTGAAATACAGAGGTCCAAACTCAGGGAAGACACATCTGCAATGTCCTTAGGGATGAACTAAATCTAAAGGGAATTGTCTGAAAGTAGATACTGCATCTAGGTGAAGGAAACCAAAGAGAAAACTGCAGAAGGAAGAAGGCGAACACAATGTCTGCATGTGTGATCAGGTGGTAGTTAATACAATCTGTGTTCTCTTTAATGCAGACACTTTTCCAGGTCTTGGTGTGGTTATTACACCAGCTAAGACTCTTAGGCATTCTTTCATACACATTTTCTGCACTTGCTAACTATTGGTAGCTGGTGCTACTTTCTGTGGTAGTGGTTGCTACTTACTATTTGATGACTGATCTGAGGCATTTACATTTGTTTTTCTCCTGCGTATCCAGAGTTGTGAAAAGTTAGATATTAATGAAATCCTTAATAGAAATGGCAACAGTCAGGCTATTCATAATACTGACCTGAGGGTACTTACTAGCTGCAGTTTTTTGTTCTCTTGGCTTCAGGTGATATTTGTAAATAGCTTGAATAGTTCTCTTCAGGATACGTCTATGAGTGGATAAAACTGCTCTACCATCTTGGGCAGCCATCTTGAGCAGCCAACCTCAGGCATCTTGGGAGCTGGGCATGGAGAAGTGCATGCTTCAGCACTGGTCACAATATTAATTGCTGATGTGGACAGGTTTTTTTCATGAAAAGCAAAATAACAAGTTTTGAATAATACAGCTGAAAAGATAATTTAAGTCAAATAATTTGTGATGTATTTATAGACTGGGGTAGCAAATAGGGTGCTAAGGCAAATCTGAGAGGCACATGCAAGTTATCAACTATTGCATTTGAATGTAAAAGCTTAGTAAAAATCTGCTTGGTTTGCATATGATGCTTTTTTACTTGTGAAGCTTACATGTGGGTTTAAATATGGACAATTTTTCTAACTGAACATTTTTGCACATAAAATGAAGAATAACTGTGTAATAAAGACACTGTAATATGATTTTTGTTTCTAAACATCTAGACTAGCTAATGTTGAGTATTTTGTCACAATAGCACTTCAGCTATACCTGGCAAGCTACATTCACCAGGACAGAAAATTGTAACAGAAATGAGGAGATGCTGACAGTGGTGGGAAGCGTTATACCTCATGAGGTGAAGTTTTCATAAGTCTCCTGAACAGGGAGAATACCTTGTTATAGCCTGCTCTAAGTGGCTTGAATGACAGAGATGTGCACTAAATTATAGAAAAGAGAGAGTAATTTTTTCCATGCAGGAACTAAAGGAAGATATTTCTGGTGTTAGGGTAAAAAGAAGCACTGGTATATCTAGACAGCATCTGAACTTCTGGGCTTTTGTAATTATGGTTGAGTAGTTTCCCTTGATAGATGGAGTTGTCAGAGACTTTTGACAGTTCCTCTGAATGCTTCCTTATCACAGTCAGGCCCCACATCTTCTGGTCTGAGCTGAAATGAAGCCAAGTGTTTGACATTCTGCAGTGTGCTGGGTTTGACAGGTAATAGCATCCTCCAGCTCCAAAGACTTGGAAGCCAGATAACTGCCAGCTTTGCAACAAGACTGTAGTTCAGATATCATCTCAGAAGTTTCTACTGTGGTTAGGAATGGCTTACAAATGGGAGAGCAGGGGACTAGTTTTAGCATTGAATAATCCCATCTCTGCTGGTACAATGGATTCTGTTGCCTGTCAAGCCCTTCAGACAATAATGAGAAAAAAACACAGAATGAGAATGCTTTTTCCCTCTGCCAAGGGAGTCAGCAGCCCCCTGTGATCATTAGGATGGAGGGCCTTGTACAAATACAGCAAAGCTGTAAGAAAGTAAGGGAGGCATTTGGCTCAGGAGAATATGATATCCTGAAAACTCACTTCTAAAGAAAAAAGCAGTCAGAAGTTTGGAAACACTGATGCTTTTGACAGAGGCAGGAGGAGACTCGGTGTGGGCTTTGAAATTTGGATGGACATTGTGTACTGAGAGCCTTCTTCAGTTGCATGACCACATCTAGTGCTGTCCATCTGGCTAGAAAAGGTATTCAAAAGATCTCCCTGTGGTCAGTGCAGACTTTGAACCTGATCTTCTCTGTGATCACCTGTTCCTAGCTGGAGAGTCTGAGGAAGAGAGCAACTGCCATGTGAAATCCTTTGTATACGGGACAAGTGTCCGAGTCCATACTACTGTGGGCAGTGAGCAGGGAGTGACATCATGATCTCAGGAGGACTAACAGCTGGTGGTGAATTCCTTTTTTTATAGGCTGAACTGTACAGTAAACACTTCCAGAATGACTGTACTGTCAGTTGAGTAGTGGGGTCATTTTTCAGTTGACAGAAAGTCAGCAGGAGAGAGCAGCTTCAGTTAGCATGCTCCATCTGTAACTCCTGCTAATACTCCTAACTCCTGTCCTGGGCCTGCTTAGTCCACAACAACTCATGCTACCACACTTTTTTCCTCAAGGCCTAAAAAGCCAGGCCCATAAAGAAATAAGGTTAAAATATCAAACACCCTTTCCCTAACCTCAAGATGAGAAAGCTACCAAGGCTGGATCCTAATAGCATGCCAAATAATCCCATTCTGACATCCATTTCCTGGCATCCATCCTTTTTTCATTTGTCATGTTTTGTTTCCTTGCAATGCCACGCAGCAATGGTAAATTAGAAAATTAGTAAGTTATTTGAATGAGAAAGCTTCTTACAGTGCATGATTTATTATGTACAGGCATAAGAATGATGCAATCATGCAAGAAGTGCTTTGCATAACACAGGTTACTTTACACCTCCAGAGCGTAATTGCATGTTCCATCACTACTGCAGGGAGGGCAGGTGCATACTTAGAAGACTCTGCCACGTTTGTCTTCTGCAATGTTGATATGTCATGTCACGCTCTTGGTGTCTTACTCACAGGATCTGTCAGAAGTTTCAAGACTCACAATTCCCATGTAACCAATTTGACATTGACTATAGCTTTTGTGAATTCAGAAAATTAAGGGAAGGTTTTCATGATGTGTGTTGTGTGGCCTAAGAAGTCCAGCTGAAGTTTCAGTCCAGTCAGCTCCTGCTACTATCTGCTGAGCACAGTGACAAGAGCAGAGAATTACTATTGGAGAGAACTCTTGAATAGCAAAAGCACAACAATCAAATTTCTATACAGAGAAGCAAACCTAACAATGCTTAATTTGTATTTTCATAAACTAAGCAGAGAGGAGCAACGTAAAACACCACATAGAGGTGTTTCTGATATGTTCACACCTCTTATGAGTTTATCTGAAGTAAATTAAAGAAGAAACAGTTCTCTGACACTTTGAAAGGAAAATTAAAAAAAAGTCCGGCTGTGTTCAGTAAGCTGTATCCCTGCCTGTGTCCTGTTTTGTAATGTAGTAATTGGAAGCTGTGGTGTACTTTTTAGGAATGAGACCCTCAGCTGTGAAAGCTTGGTTATTCATTAACACCAGAGAGTTAAGGAAATTTCCTTGTTAGTATGTGCCATGAACTGAAATTAGTGGGCAATGCCACAGTTTCAAACAGTTTAAAAAAGTATTTTGTTTATTTTTCTTTTGGTTTATCCTCATTTGCACTATAATAATCAACTACTTAACTTTTACTTGAAGCAAAAAATCTTGATCTTTTTTTTCTTAAACCTTGTCCTGTAAGAAGGCAGGTATTAAAGTGAGCCGACAGGCTCTTTCTGTTCTTTTGGGGTGGATTGGTGCACACTTGAAATATGTATCATGCAAAATCTCTTTTGGGATGTTGAACACTTTCCTAAAAGCTACAGGGCAAGGTTAAGGCAATGAAGTAATCCTCCTTAGAAATTTTTTTGCAAGCAGCCAGAAGCAAAGAAGCAACGCACAGCTCTAAGATCACTTGAAATTTGTGGCAGCTATGTTGTCACCAAGATTTAGACACCCTCCGACACAATTACACTCTCCCCTTTACATTAATTTGCATATGTTAACTTACATAAGTATGCTGTATATGTTAAATTACTATATACTATTTACATGCGCTCCTGTGGGTTTTTTTTAGTCTCAACTAAAATTTATTTACAGGCAAAAATAGAGTTTTGGCCAGAGAACCCAGAGTCTTTGTTTCTGCTGGGAAAAATCAAACCAGCAAAGACTTTCTTCAGTATGACAGTAATTTTCTGTGTGTAGTTATGTCCATGACTGCAGCTGATGTTAGAGACACTAAAATCACAGAAGGCAAAGATAGAAATTACCCTTAAGAATAGCAGCTACTCCATTCTCTGATCTTCCTGTGATATTTCATTGTGTTTGGTCCAGTCTTACGTTATTCAAGCAATTTGTCTTGTTTCCCTAAGATGAACATCCTTACTGTGACTGATACTTATTATGGTAGTTAGAAAATACCAGTGCAAACCAGTGCACCATTATGCTGCACTGGGCACATACACTTAATAAGGAGAGAATGAGGAGAGTGAGCCTTGGCTCCAGATGTGCTTATAAGTAGATCAGGTTTTTCTTAGTCAGACTCAGTATTACATACTAAAGTATTTACACAGTAGGAGCTGTTTGGAAGAGAGAAGCATTTTTATATTACACAACTCTTCGTGTTGCTGACTGAGCTGCTGGTGATTTATGCTGTACACTCACCTTTCACCTAGTTTTCACATCTGCAGAACAGTATTGAGTTCCTGCGTCTTGAGATGGCACTTTTACATGGCTGGAAGATTTATCACAATGTAGGGCAAAGACAAGGCAACTTGGTTTGCCTTGCCCTGCCAAAAATCTGCTCTCACTCAGTGCTTAGCTATGTGAAACTTGGTGACCAGAAGTTCCACCTCTGGTTTTGTGACTAGTTCTGCATTATTTTATTATTGTTACTTAAATGAACAGATAAAGGAAAGAACCCATCCTGAAGAGCCTGCGGTTTAGATTGGATGTGATATAAACAGGTGACACTATACAAGGAAATGGAAATAGGAGGGGGGATTCCTAGTGAAAGGTAATAGGCTTCTTGCATGTATTAAGTCTATTAGTATTTTTAATAGAACACTGTTTGTGTGGATGCAGATTGTGTCTAATTCATGCTGAATGGCACTGCAATCCGTGAGCAGTCCTACTGAAAACCATTGATCAGGAGTTAGAAGGGCTCTGGCTAGTCTTGGGAATGTGTCCAGCAGGGAGCTGTTTTGATATTGAGGAGGCATCGTCTCAATCAGGAAGATTGGTTTTAGATGATGTGATGGACAAAACAGAGAAACAATCTCTGTAAGCAGTGAATCTGAAATACCCATCTATGAAATCCCCATCTATGGTATTAAAGATGATACATCTCTGAAAGAATAGTCACCACAAGAAATGACTAGAAAAGTCAGAATGCTACACAGAAGACCACAGGAGTTGGTATCAAGGATTCTAAGGCTGAGGGGGCTTTTTCTGACATTGCAGCAGAGTTAAATCTCTAGCAACCAGTAAGCGTGAGGAAATACAGCCAAAAGCCTCCCAAAGACACTTCTATCACAATAAATCCATCAGAATAATTCCAGTGTGAATCGAATAATTCCAGTTGTGAATCCACTATCAGTACATTGGCAAAGACAGCCACAGAGGATGAAAAGTCTTAAAGGCATTTTTGGGCTCAAGGATATCTTTTTTTCTACATGCAGATGTCTTAGACTGTTTAACACAAAAGCATTCACAGAGTCATTCAGGTTGGAAGTGACCTTGGGAGGACACTAGCCCAACCTCTTGCGCAAAGCAGGGTCATCTGCGAGATCAGACCAGGATAGTCAGGGTTCTGTCCAGTTGGGGTTCAAGAATATCCAATGACAGAGGTGGCACAGTCTCTCTGGGAAACCTGCTCCACTGCCTGGCTGCCCCTGTGAGGAAAAATTTGTTCCTTATCTCCAGCCTGAACCTTTTTAGTTTCAGCTTATGCCTGTTAATTCTCACCCTCCTGCCAGGCACCACTGTGAAGAGCCTGCTCCTCCCCTCTCTATCCCGTCCCCATAGGTGCTGGGGTGCTGCTTAGGTGCCTCAAAGCCATCTCTGTTGCAAAGCTGAGCTCTGATCACACTGCTGCAGGTGCTGCTGGCCCCTGTTGCTGATCAGATGCATGGCTGGCCCATGCTCAGCTGGCTGCCTACCAGGGCCTGGGATGTTCTTCCCAGTGTCGACCCCGGCCCTACTGGCAGTGCTGCTGGGACTTTGCCCACCCATGACAGGGCGCACATTGGTCCTGCCCCAAGTGCATGGGGGCCCTATCAGACCCTTTCTCCTGCCTATCCAGGTCCCTCTTGATGGCAGCCCTGCCCTCATGCATTATCGACTGGTCCTTGCAACTTGGTGTTATCTACTAACTTGATGAAACTGCATCCTGTCACCTTGTCCACCTCGTTAGTGATACAGATCTTAAACAGGACAGGTCCCAGTACAGACCCCTGTGGACCGTACTTGTTACCAGCCTCAGGGCAGTGTATGACTCACTATTCACCAGGTATTTACCTATCTGGTTGTCTACCCACAGAGGCTGTAATATCCCAGCTTGGATCAAAGAATATCGTGGAAATAGTGTTGTAAGCATTGCTAAAGTTGAGGTAAGTGACATCCACTACACTCCCCTCATCCTCAGCTCCAGTCATTTTATCAGAGAAGACACCCAGCTGGTCACGCATGATTTACCCGTAGACAGTCCATGCTGACTGTCCACAGTCACTCCTTCTTCTCCTTCATGTGCCCAGAAAAGTGCTTCAGGAGGACTTCCTCCAGCCTCAGTGAGGTTGACTGCCCTGTGATTCCCCAGTATGTCCTTTCGATCTTTCTGGAAGATAGGTGAAGATAGATTTCCTTTTCTTCAGTTGTTAGGGACCTTTCAAACATCTAAGCAGCCTTGCAAGGACATTGGCCATCACTCTTCAATGCAGCCCATTAGGTCTTACATGCTGAGTATTTACAATCTCAGGCTGGGACTTCAGGCAGATATTAATATGACTGTCAAGCAAAAAGTCCTGTTTCTAAGGCGGTGTATCCTCCTCAGTTGAACAGATCTTACAGTGTAGCAGTATGATAAATCTTATTTTGCACCAGGTCTCTTTCATGCAGAAGTGACAGTGATCCCTCACTCACAAATGGTCCACTGCATGTTGACAGCTTGACTTTTCAGAATAGTGTATAAGAGGAGGTGTCCAAAGAGCAGTTTACAGAGTACGTAGACACAGTGTGTTTCACCTATGAGAGGAAGTCAGCAGCTGTGTGGGGTACGTGTACTGTCAGCATAGCTGAAGTAGTCAGTGAAGTTCTGTCACAGACTGTACGTACACACCATGACTATGGCTATGCAGGTTACTTCCCCAGGTCCCTGATCTCAAAGGGCTATAAAGAGTGCCTATAAAGATGAAGGATTACAGAAGTCACCATGAAAAACAGATGACTGGATTTGTGCTTAGTCCGTTCTTCATTGAATCATTTCCTCCACTGCTATAGGAGAGCAAAGTTGGAAGGGAAGAGGACAGGACTCAACTTTCCTGCTAAGACTGGGCTGCAAAGGGCATTTGTCTTGCGGTTGCAGCAGATGCACTATGCAGCCTCAGACCTCTTTGCGGGCGATGTTGCTGGTCAGCAATCAGTAGCGCTTGTGCTGTGGGTGAGTGTGGTGAGGTTCTGGGATGGTAGAACAGACCCACTGAGCCAAGACAGCTGGAGATTAATGGCCTGGAAAATTCAGAGGGTGAAACTGGCTGACTGTCTTAACACCTGCAAGGACTGCCATCCCAGCTGCTGCTGCTGCTGCTGAGCAGCACACAAAAGGAGGCTCAGCATAGCTGGCTGTGAGAACATGCATGCAGCTGCATGGGGCAGCTGTTTTCTACATGTTACTAAATCCTGGGAATACCTTAGAAACTGTGGCAACCCTTACTAAGCCTGGTAGCACACAAGTTTATTTTAAGTCCATTCATAACTTCATTTTAACTTCTAATTCATAACTAACATGAAAGCTTGTTAGGTATTCTGGGATTTTCCTTCCTAGGAAATTTTGGACACATTGTATTTGTTCTTTATTATTATATATCATATAATTTTATTAGATTTATTTTTAGCATCATATGTCTACATAGGGATCTGTGTCTGTTTTATATGCATTAGATTAAAGGCAGAATAATTGGAAAAGTACCTTTGATACCTCAACCTAAGAAAAGATGCACCATGCAGGATTTATTTCAATTTTTCCTATGGGATTCTCTCACTGAATGTTACGAATGTCATTTGCAGCTCTAAGGCTGAGAAGGTGGGCTTTGTGCATGAAAGTTTAATGCCATGAAAAAAAAGCTTCTCTCACAAACTTGGAGACCACCATTGGTATGCCCTGTTGCCCTCACAATAGGTGGGATTCTAATGGAGAAGCCACTACCACCAACCAGGGTGGCTTGCATGTGTACCACTGCAAGCCTGAACTCCTTTCTTCATCTGTTCTCATCATGCAGTGAAGCCACACTGACCTTGTAAGGGAACTTCTTAGATGACATATGCCCAGATGATCCAACAGATTATTTATCTTCCAGCTGCAAAAGAAGTATAAAACCAGCTGGTTCTTCCAGTCAAACTTTAGAAAAATAATCCCTAATTGTAACTCTGCTGGTGAGATTGACAGATTATTTGAGCATCCAAGAATAGACATCTTGGCATCACTCCTGCCCAGTGCTCTCACCATCTGATATCTCTTCTCCAGCTGTGGCCGTTGTCTAGCACATCAGATAATGACTAAAAAGAAAAATCCATAATATGTGCAGCTGAATATGCTGTTCTCAGAAAAACAAAATCATTCCAGGTTTTTGGCAGTGTGACTGCATGAACTTTGCAGAGCAACAAATGCGATGGGTACACTAAGGTGTCTCCCCTGACAGCTGTCCCTAGAGCCCTTAGGATAGAGGCGAAGGAGACGATATGTAGATTCACAGAAATGTACATCTTATCAGCAATATTTGAGACTGATAGTGAAATAACAGTTTTATAAAACTGATGGTTTTAGTGCTTTGTTTCTATAGTTACATAGAAAAGACACCAGTGTCAAGGGACCAACAGTACAAGAACCACTTGCTGGAAGTCAAAACTAATCAAATTCAGGCTGGCAGTAAGGCATGAATTTTTAACAATTAAGCTGATTAATCACTGGAAATCACACTTACCCAGAGAATCTTCATCTCCTCCAAGACTGGAGATCTGCTGAGAAGTAGTGCGGAAATGCTCAAGCAGAAGGTACAGGCTTGATGCAGAATTTGCTGAGTAAAACTTAGTGGAATTCAGTTTCTGCCCTGTCCGTCCTCTGAAGCTCTGTGCCAAGTCATTCAGCAAAACACTCCCTCTGTATCACATAGTTGCTTTTAAAGATGTTGTCCTCAGATCAAACCTGGACAAATTAAACCAGTACTTGCTGGTTTACACACATCTAGGCTAATGGTGATACTTTCTGGTATCTGAGATGGGGCACTGCTGTCATGATTGTGGGGAGTAAACACTGCACAACTGGGACCCACTGCAAGAGTCAAGTGGGTGAGGTGAGTTGAGTCGGTTTAGGAAGTCAAACAAGGATAAATATTTATTTGGTAGGGCTGGTTTTGTGTCAGTTTAGCCTGTGATACGGCTGGTCAAATAAGCACCAATAGTGGTGAAAGAGGAGCAGCAAGCACAGAAGAGGGGAGAGAGGAGCAGGGCAGCTGGATAATTTAACCACTGTCTTCAGCAGCAGCCCAAAATTAGAGTAGTTCACCTGTACCATACTCTAACCCTGGGAGCTGTTTTTCCTTAAGCTTACAAGGTGGCCAATTGAAGGCCCTTCCTCTTTTCTTGCAGCAAAGATAAGTAAGCACTGATATTATTTTGTTAGTATTTATTGTTTGTATTGTGTAGGTGCCTCACAGGCCATCCTGTGTGGGTGGCCACACGGCACCTGGGGATTACCCCACACACATTATTGGAGTTGCTTGTAATAGATATAATGGCTGGTGAGTCCCACCCCTTATTTCTGGCAAGGTGAAACATATGTAAGTCTTGTCAAATGACATGGCATTCAGACACTACAATGATGGGACAAAGTGTAAACACATAAACAGATAGGGAGATCAGATTTGCTTCTGAATTTATCTGAGTCTCATGAAATAAGCCCTCTCAGATAGGAAAAAATGGTTGATCCTTAACCATGATGATTTCTTAAGACCCCAGACAGCTGCATGGCAGAGCCTAGGGCTGTGGGAGGGCCATGAGTGACAAGCAGCAGGGCAGGAGGAAGAGGGAGGCAGGAGCTTCTGAAGTAAATGTAGTGTTGAGTCATCCCCCTTTTTTTGTGATGAGAAAATAGCAGAAGATACTTAATTGTGGGACATGCTATCCAAGTATTACCACTGTTTAAATGACTATAATAATGCATCACAACTGAATACAATGCTTCAAATACTGCAGCTACACAGATAGCCTTGATGGCTGTGTGCTTTCCCAGTGTGCAGTACAGTCAGTTGGTACATCATCTAGTTTTCCTAAATTTCCATCATCCTACCAGCTTTACTGTCTTGTTTTCTTACAGAAGAAATGTCATCCCCTGAGTACGTAGGAAAGTATGTAGCTCAGCTATTTTATTTTGTAGTTCAGAGTAAGGGACTGCCTCTTCCCTTTTGGTATCTCTGGTTTAATGTATTTCCCATAGCTGTCTTTCTGTTTTCAGTGTGTATGAGCTCTGATCATTCTCTGTTGGAACCAGTTCTCTATTTGAATAAAGTGTCTGTTCTTAGACATGTCTGTAAATGTGAAAGTCTGGTGTAAACTGGTAAAGATGCTACATATATTTTCTTCACACCTACTAAAGAATTGAATCTTCAAGTGAGGACATTTTTGATCACCATATAGGGCTATACATTCATGTTGCAGAGGTCTGTAGGTTTATTTCACATATAAGGGCTGCTTTTTTCCTAGTTGGAAGGGAATTGAGAGGTGGCTTTAAAAGACACCGACTTTGGTAACCATATCTGCTGATGTAGACCTCAGCTCCAAGACTTAACACACAGTTTGCTTCCTCCCTGTGAAGCTATGGAATTAGTCTGTCGGGTGTTAAACCTGGTGAGCACTGTGGCACAGTATCATCCTAAGAGAGTAGCTTTGATTTCTTTTTTTTTTTTTTTTAAGTTATATGTAGTTTACTACTTCAAAGGGTATGTATCAAAGCCCCCAGACCCGTACATGGCATGATTGCCACAGTCCTGGTTGGACCCCCACCCTAAGAGTACATCCCAGCCCTTTGCTTGTGCCAGCTCTGGCATCTGTTGGACCCTTTGCTGAGGGAGGAAACTTGCAGCCCCAGGAAGGACAGCCAGCAGTTGGTTCTCCTTACACTGCCACAACACTGTTACTTACTGATGCAGTTTCGTCTTTTGGCTGAAGCTGCCACCAAAAAAGGAATTCTTTCTCTCCTTCTTCCTCTTAATCTGAGTTCTTTGTGATAGTTGTCATGTAACCAAAAAGCATAAACAAACCCCAGATTGGTTTTCCATCTCATTAGTGAGTGGTTAAAGAAGCATTGCCAATGCAAAGAGAGAGAGGAATGTGAATGTCTGTGTTTATGTCTTCTTTCCTGAAGAGAGTTTAAGCTACTGCATCCAGAGCTCTTGGTGGATGAAGTGTCTGCTTGAGATGTTAGAGGAACTTCAGTGCTATTTGACATACCCACTACCAAAGAGTCTTCCTTCTGCTTTGCAAGAGAGTGCTACTGTCTATATGAAGAATTTGCAAACATGCCAAGAATCTCTTGTTTTTTCCTGTTTAGTGATGCCTGTGCCCAATTATGCTGGGCCTCTTTTTATCAGGATGGATTGAGTTATATTACAGGACAGTATTAGCAAATTATATCGGGGAGGTACGTGGTTATAGCTATTTTAGTAAAAGAAACATTGGGTCAGCAAGGTTTTATGAATGTGCATATAGGAAGGAATGGAGGAATTAATATTCTGGAAGGATACCTATTAATTGTTTTCCTGTAGTATGTATGGTGGCATATGCTTAAAATATTTCTATACTATACTTGAAATATTTCAGTAAGCAAAACTGAAAAAAATATAAATCCTGGATTTAGATGAGATGAGAGTTTCTTGCACATTTTCCAAGAGAAATGTTACAGTAATTGCCATGCATCTTGAATAAAGGGAGGAGGAAAATTATTACAAAACAGCTACAATTTGGGAAACAGCTTCAGCTATGCTATAAATAATGTAAGTCTTCCCAAAAATAGTTTAACAAATGAAGGCTTTCACAGTCATCCTGGGGGAAACATAGAATTAACATGTGTTTGCTGGGGAGGCTCAGAGGTGGGATGCTGACAGAAAAATGGTAGCATGTATATGATGAAAACATCCCACACAAGGGAAGACAAGGATGAAGAGATATTGGTGGTATTTGAAATTCTGTACAGTCTTTTTCATTTGATCATCTTTTGACAGCATCTTTTATTATGGCTAGTTTTAAGATTAGATCCCAGCCAATGCTTTGCTCAGTAGCTTGGCAGTTTTTACACAAATGTTCATTGGCTGCTCTCCATGTCAGGATGTGAAAGAAGTTATCCATAGTTCAGCACAACCTGCTCTTCATCATTTTGTCTTGTGTGTGGAGAAGGAGAAGATCCCTTCTCCACTGGTCTTTGGCCTTTGAAGACCACTTCTTTTATGTGAAGTATCTTGAGGCCTGAGGGGCAGTGCAACACATCAGTGGTAGAAAAGGAAAGCTCTACTTGTTCTTTGCAAATACACTGACAGTGTTAGAAAGTCCAAGGCCTTTCTTTCCCTGGGGGAAACTGATTTGGGTCTTCTCATGAAGTTTCTACTTGGTCGACAGAGGGCTTTACTTTTCAGGGTGGCTAGCTGAGATGTTTCAGATGCAGTTCCAGTCTAGTAAGATTCCAAGGTTTCCCATTCTTATGCTGCATTCTTGGTATTTGCTTTTTTACCTAAACCAGGGACAGATTGAGTTAGGATGCACCTTGGAAAACACTAGTGTCTTCAATCAAAGAGCAAGAAAACACATTTTTTTTTTGTTGACTAATAAAAGCCAAAGGAAGCTGTCATGTCCTGCTAAATTCTGGTCTTGCTGCAATGAAGATGTAATATACACACAGTAGTTTTCAAGGTGGTGGGTGGAAGCTGAGCTTCAGAGCTATTTGTAGATAGGCTGTTCCTGCTAAGGAGAAATACTCTGCCCTCCTAGTCCTCAGCGAATGCTCCATAATATGTCTTCTATAGCAAAGATGGCCCATCTGGCTTGTTTCCTGGAATGTAAAAACACATCATTCTTGCATCTCAGTTAATACACTGTTTTGCCAGCATCAGCTTCTTCAGGAATGATCCAGCCAGTTTTGTGGTAGAAACTTCCTGCTGGACTCCAATCAGCGTGCCAGTGGGGACTGGTAAATTCAGGCTATATTCATCTTTGCCATTCAGAACACACCGATCAGGTGTGTGGTCCCAGGTTAAGGGACATGATTATTTCCCTTGAATCTCTTGAAACCATACTCATGAAGCTGTAGCTGCAATACTGGTGCCCAGTTTGGGGCAGAACAGAGATTCCAACAAACTGGACTGAGTCCAGAGGAGGGCACTGAGATGGTTCAAGGGGCTGGAGCACATGACATGCATGGAAAGGCTAAGGAAGGCAGATTTGTTTAGCCTGCAGAATAGAAAGCTAAGCAGGGATCTGATTGAATTAAAATAATTAAAGATGAGCCACAGAGAAGACAGAGCCAGAGGCGCACAGTGGAAAGACAAGAAACAGGCATTATTCACTAGTTATAGCAAGGGTAATTTCAGTTGAATATAAGAAGAAAAGTTCACTATGAATGTGGTCCAACACTGGCCCAGGTGCCCAG
>VYZV01045378.1:11351-26857 GCA_013401275.1 Pandion haliaetus
ACGAAGAAGTCTTGGGACTGGCTGTGACAGATTAGTATTACACTCCGTGTGAGCTGAAGTATGTTCTTAGAAGACTCGCCAACAAATGGCTTGTATACAGAGTTTTGGTGAACCATGGCAAGACTATCTGGAGTTCCAATTTGTTGAGGTGAATGTATTAATGGAAAAGGGTTATGTGAAATAAGACAAAAAGGTCTAAGGACTTATTTATACTCATCCTGAGTAGTGACTCATTTTCTGCTGAATCTAAAGCATTGGCATCAGCTGGCAACTTTTTGGAAAAATGGGCAAGGAGTACATCGTTACGAATCTGCAAACGCAGTAACCTTTTGAGATGGACAGCTGACCAGCAGTAACTCTTTGAAGAAAGCAGAGGATTCTCTCCGATCCCCGAGAACAAGCAAGTAGTTTGAGGCAGATGGATCCACTGAAAACCTCACATCTCCCAAGCCAATCACCTCTGCCAGGACTAAAAATAAGGATAAAGTATATAGAACTGAGAAAATGCATACTAAAATCACAGCACAAAGAAGCTTTTGAGATTCCAGATGTTTTTCATTTTCTGTGTATTTGAAAAGAAAAACCAAATTAAGTTGAAATAGTTACCAATGCCTCACTACCAAACCTGAAATTCATTGCAAAAGTTTTGCTGGTATATGTTTAAGACATTGCTTTGGTGGAATGCCAGAAATAAAAGGTGGTCTGCAAAGACACCTGTTGAGAAAAAGAAATGCTGTAGAGTGGGGAACTTCTGTAGGATCACCAAGCCAAATCCTCAGGGGAAGGTCAGGAACTGACATAGCTGCTCCTTGAGGTTAGACATGTATATTTTACTACAGCTGTGAAAAAGGGGATACCTGACCAGCTACTGGAAATACCACAGCTCTTGCAGAAATGCTGAATACTGCCATAGGCTGCCCTTAATCACAGATGAAAACCTCTCCATCTTTGCTCACTTCTTCCAATTATTCCAGTTATGTTCGTTTTACAGCAAGTGAGCTGCCATAGTACTAAGACTGAAAAACTTGCATTTGGATGTGACTAAGTTTACATACCTACACAGACACTGCTACTTACTACACCCTGCACAGCCCTAATCTCTAACTGGGGACACAGCAGAAAAGGAAATACAAAGCACCATCGAAGTCAAAGCAACACAGCAGGACAATAAAATGTCTTTTTCCAATTTCTCACAACAGTAGTTTTCATGTTCTTCCACACCAGGCCTATTGCTCCAAACTCAAACTCTTCACAACCCTTCTCTTTTCTACCTGGAATTCTCTTCGCCTTTAGTCATACAGGACAGAAAGGGGGGTGAGGGGGAATCAGAGCCTTCTAAGAGCAACCTGAAGTTCTTTACATATCGGGATGACAGTTTGTCTTATGGTATACTGGGACATGTTTTTACGGGTGCAAAAGCGTGACGATAAAGACATTTTCTAAGCTAGAATTAATTATAACAGGCTAAAGAATAATTGGAATTCTCTACCTGTAGTCCTAAGCTTTGCCAGTTTGTTATCTTCACGATTCAGAGGTAAGTCTTTCAAGAGCTAGGAAAATTTTAAATGAAATGACAGGTGAAATTTCAAAGATCTACATTTCAGGTTTGAGCAAGTGATGATATTTTACAGTTACAGGAGAACAATCTCCAATTTAGACACATCCTTTTCTGCAAGAGAGGAATTTGTCTACATTTCTTGAAGATGAAACAAGGGTGTTAGGAGAAATGGGATTTAATACAATCCACATGGTCACCTGGAGCAGCCATAACCCTCCACAACTCCTAAAAGTCTTGTAAATGCATCAGGTGTTCTGCAGGCTGACATCATGGAAAGATATAGGAGAAATTTCCCTAGTCCCCTCTTTTATGAAGCAATGCTATATGGGCATCTTCATATTCTGACACTTTATTCTGAAGATAGTGCGGCTTTACAACCATATACGCAACAACTTCGAGGATGACTTACTTGGATGTTGAGCTTGATCTGTACCCCAGCTTGGGAAAAGGGGTAGGAAAAATTTTCTCAGTCTGCTTCAGTTTTTCAATGGAAAACAGTAAATAACTTCTACCTATTCAACCAGCTTGTAAGATTCTTTTTCCCCTGCAGAGACTACATGGTTTCTGTATCTGGCCCCTTTGCTGCATTCAAAAGCTGCTGGGGTTTTTTTTAGTAGTTGCGTTTTTTTGGTTGAGGTTTTTTTTTTTTTTAAATTCTAGCATTATTTCTGAAGTGACATTGTCATACAAAACCCTGCAACAAATGCCTCTGTTCTCATTCTTTAATGTTTGTGCACTCTTTTGTTCTTTTTTATTTAAGATGATGTGATAGCCTGTTTCAATTTTAAACTCAAGTTGAAAGAATTAAAACTGAATTTGGTCACTGTCTCTTATATAAAGCTTTTAATGAGGGAAAAAAAGGAGCTGTACCAGTGTACACTTTTTATAGGTATTCATGATGCCTTACATAATAACCAGTTAATCATGGTCTTATAAACCCCTTAATAACTGTGGTACTCATTAGCAGTACGTCCAGCTTATTTTCTTGACTTTTTTTTTGATACCGTATCTTCCCAGGAACTCAGATTCCTCACTGTAATTCCTTTTACTCTTATTATTATTTCTTACGGTACCTTTAAAATTAGAGTGAACACAGACAGTGAAAACTTAAGTCTGGGAGAAAACAGCCACTAGCTTTTGTGAGATCACAGCATAATGATTTGACCTATTGAGCAGAGAGCTTTTTCGGTTATATGTGGCAGATATAGCTTACTATGCACACAGAATATTCTATAAAATCCAATAAAGATTAAAGCAATAAGGTTTCTACAGGAGTTAAATAGGACTCTAGAGAAATAACTTTAAACACTAATAGCCTTTTCATAGAGCTCTACAGGACTGTATAAGTACTTTTAAAGTGCATTGTACTTGCTGTTACATATTTCCCATTCAAAGCAGGAGGATATGACTGTAACTGAAAAAACTGAAACAGCCAGCCAAGTGACGACTTTCAAGAACCAAAGCCAAATTCTATTCCCAGTCATTTTCAAGCAGGAAGAAGTGTTCAGTCAGTGCTAAGGACTACTGAAGGCACACATTTGCCTGTGCACGCATGGATGGCTGCACACACGCACAGAAATGCATTCAGACTAAACTTTGCCCATAACGATGCCACTATTAGACCCAGCAATTTCAGTAATACGGCTTCCAAGAACCTTTGTCGTCTTCAGATCCCACGACAAATCTCTTCAAGAAAGCAGCTGGACCAGGACAAAGAACTGGGCCTTCAGGCTCTAAAGGAAATTATATTTTCAAACTGTCCCCATGAAGCCTTCAGAACACACACGAGTCCATCGCTAATACATTCACTCATTTTCTCAACTTACCCTTTAGGCCAAGAAGTTAAATGTACGAGGCTTCTGTGCTTTGCACAATATAAACTTCACCTTGTGCGTTAAGCTCATTAACTGGAATGAGGAACACCAGAGATATTTAATTTCCACAGAAGCCATGACCTAAGAGCCTAAGGGCTGGTTTGTTGTCAGTGGGTCTTTTTCCTTTTAAATGCCAGTCTTTGTATACAGAGCTCACAGCTGGATGATGACCAAAAAAGGGTTTTTTAGCAAGCTTTTCACTCCATCTTCTCCTCCACACACTTGTGCACTCACCTACACAGATTAAGCACTCTAAGTGAAATTGGAATGTGTGCTCTGAAACCTGATAATGGTTTCAGTGTATCCAAGCAGGTCTCTTGATACTGATGATCGATTCCTCACCAGCTGACTTTCAACTACTCGTAATAGTAAAGATAGGCATTGGACGATGTTTCATTAGTAACATTTCTCAGAAAACTCTACAACTACATAAGATGCCCAGAGAAAAGGACTGAAAAGGGCTGCATCAAAAGAAGCGTGACCAGCAGGTCAAGGGAGGTGATTCTGTCCCTCTACTCTGCTCTGGGGAGACCTCAGCTGGAGTACTGCATTCAGCTCGGGGACCCCCCTAACATAAGAAAGACATGGACCTGCTCGAGTAGGTCCAGAGGAGGGCCATGAAGATGATCAGGGGGCTGGACCACCTCTCCTATGAGGATAGGCTGAGAGAGTTGGGGTTGTTCAGCCTGGAGAAGAGAAGGCTCCGGGGAGCCCTTATTGCAGCCTTTCAATATATAGAGGGGGCTTAGAAGAAAGGTGGAGATTTTTTTTTTTTTAACAAGGCCTGCAGTGACATGAGAAGGGGCAACAATTTTAAACTAAAAGAAGATAGGTTTAGATCAGACATAAGGAAGAAATTTTTTATGATGAGGGTGGTGAGACACTGGAACAGGTTGCCCAGAAAAGCTGTGGACGCCCCATCCCTGGAGATGTTCCAAGGTCAGGCTGGATGGGGCTTTGGGCAACCTGGTCTAATGAGAGATATCCCTGCCCATGGCAGGGGGGTTGGACTAGATGATCTATAAAGGTCCTTTCCAACCCAAACCATTCTGAGATTCTATGATTCTATGAAATTGTCCTCTATCTGCAGGTGTTCAAGGCATGCAATTTATATTTAGCAACAGAAACATTTCTAAAACTCACTGCAAAATTAGGCATCTTTTGTCTGAAATACATCGGCAAATCAGTATGGTAGGGCCCTCCAAGCTATACTATCAAGTGCTTTAAGTAAGATCATTCTCATACTGCAACAGTCACTATGTTGTGCGTATGTATTGTCTCTGAAATGCATCCACTAACACATTTTGTCACTTGGTTTCTAATACACACGTGACAGTAGGCGTATACTTCTTTCCTTGAGTGGGACACTGCAGTCAGTTTGCCTGACTACTTGAAAGAAATATATTATTAATAGATTTTAGAAAGATGCATTATTTCATATATTATTTTTGTCAGGCATTAAATCCTAAAGATATGAATGAAACTGACAGAAAAGTGAATTCCATCCATTATCAGATAATTACTCTGTGATAGACAATGCAGCCAACTGCTAGGACCTCTGTAGTAGTATTTTACTTTGCTTAAAATGCATTGAATGAAGCAGCCAAGAGAAACAGGACATAATTAAAAGAAAGGACTTAGGGGTTCCATATGGCAGTTGTACAGCTTTCTAATATGGAAAATTGAGATGCAGTATCTTGCTAAAGAATTTTTTTTTTTTTAAATTAGAGTAAAAAACTTATTTTGTATGGTAGAATGCAGAAACTCAACACAAAATATGTACACTGTCAAAGAATCAGTGCATTGCATTTATGCATTGTAAACACTCGGGTTTTTTTGAAAAACTTCTCAAAGGTGTTTAGTTTATCAAGGAAAGTCCTACGTTTCTACGCATCTGAGAAACAGAAAAAAGGTCTTTTTGACAGTAACAAAGGAAAACCAAAATACAACAGGATTTGAGAGTAATATACACTATCATAAATATATGATGAGTTACCGGATAGCCATTTCGCCCTGGTAGACCCTGGTTGAATGAGATGAAATGGTATGACACATATTAACAACACAGTCATGACACATGACATAACAAACATGCAGAGTACATTACTGGCAAATTATAATTTGCATAACAATTAATTTTTGATATGCGATGATATTACAAACCACTAAATATGAAATAGGTACTATGCAGTGAAGAAATGAGGCTTCGGCAATGGAAATTACATGTTTTAACTTAAATAAACCCTCTAATTAAAAGGCTACTGGCTACTTCTGATGCTCACTGAAATTCCTTTGTTATGAAGAGAATTATCCATGTAGACTGAAGGGCGGTATGTGGTTAAAAGAAAAAAAAGGTTTAGTGCTTAGCCAGTAAAGTATTAGATACATAGGCTACCACTAGAACATAGGTGGCAAAGAATAAATATGAGAATGCTATAACAGATCATAAAAAAACCTGAAAGCCCCAGCCTTTGGATGTTATTACATGTGACACTCAGTAGTCATGTACAAGGAAAACAGAGCACTGCAGTAGCCTTAGAAAACACAGTATACACCTAATTCCATGCAGTGCGATGTGGGATATACAAATATTTGCTATTTTAAATGAAAATGATCACCACAGTCTCCCAGGTGAAAACAATAACTACGTTCACAGCAGTTGCCCCTAGCCAGACCGTAAGTGTCTATGAAAATGAAAAAGTGAATTAGGAACAGAAATTACATTTTTAAATGCCTTGTAACAACTTAAACCCTTACTGTCTGTCAGCAAGATGAAGTCTTGTAAGTTTTGAGTATGAAAGTTGGAATTTTAAGTCAGATGCTTCTTAATATTATTCAGCTTTGGGAGCTATTTCAGGTTTGTGTTAATATTGTCACAACTGAGACTGTTTTGTTTTGTTTTGAATGGACCTATATGAAAACAGTGGGGAGGTGAAGTCAAAGACGTTCATAATGAGGCACATAATGAACTCTTGCCACATTGTCTTGCTACAGGAAAATCACTTGTATCGTGATTTATGGTTGTTTGTGTTTCATGGGAAGACTGAAAAAGAAATTGAGGAAGCCAGTGTTTCTTTCAAACACGCAGCGTTAAGTCTGGCTTTTCACTGATGGCTTCTTAAATGAATTTGCCACTATGAACTGCTGAGTGCACGGTCAAACCTTTCAAGGATTAGTGTCACTGCTCAATATATACAGTTTACAGTAAAATCATTAGGTCACAGCAGAAATTCAACATATTAATTCACTATTCTCAAACATGCATGTAGCATAGAATAGACAGATAATCTGGCCCCGAAAATATTGTGGAAATACTGTATCTATCAATTTAAAAAAAAAAATAGTCAGAAGTCTGCAAACACTGTAAAAGAAATACTGTTTTAATGGTCACACTTTTACACCATATGGTGCACATGGATCGCATGACAAATACAAATGTTTGAGGTATATGTGTTTAGTCCTGTTCTTCAAGTTAAGACTTTTGATCTATCCTGGGAATATACAACAAAGCAAACAACAAACAAACAAAAAACCCAACCGAAAACCAAAACCACCATAAAACCCCAGAAGAGAGAAACTGTTTTCTTACAAACCAACTTACTAAACTAAATAGTATTATTTAATATTCATTTTACACAAGCATTACTGGCTTCAGTAGCAATTACTCTGCAATGAGCTGGACAGCCTGTATACCTGCAGAGGACAAGGAGCCAGTACCCCAAGACTTTGGGGTAACGGCAGAGGAAGTTACTACCCAGCGAAAGGCAGAGTGACAGAGTCTGGACTTAAGATAGCATACTCACACATTTTTATACCGTAGTAAAATATCTGTCATCAAGTCATAAGCAAAATTAACATAACATACTTACGTGGAATTGTGATCCACACTGCTATCTGAAGCGCTGAACATAATGCTTTATTTTTTTAGAGACTTTTTTCTTAAGGAATTTTCTGATTAAACTATTCAGCTCCAAGATAACTAGTGAGTGTTTACACTGTTTAAGTATAAATATCAAAATTCCCTCTTGATGATACATCATCATTTTATCACGGTGATAACTTAACAGCATCTAACAGATTTCTCCCTGATTCTGGAAGAACCAACAATGTATCACTGTACTTACAGGAGGTCCTGTGGGGCAGGGGAGAGGGAAAGAGGATAAAAAAAGAGAAAAAAAGAATACGTAAGCTTTTGAAGTTATTAAAGAAAGATACACATGTACGAAGCCAAGCACAAAGCCTCAGGATTGTAAGTGAGCAACACTGCTAATTCACTGTACACATTTTCCCATTCAAGTACTTTTTAGCTTTGGTTGTGCTTTGCAACATGTAAATATGACTAATGCCTAAATGCATGCACTTACCTTACACCAATTCTTCAACTACAGTCATGCAATCTTATGCAAGTTGCTTCTCCATCCATTTCCATGCAATTTTATGCAGGTCCAAAAATACCAGCCATGGACTACAATACATTTTGTCAGACTCCACATAAAGCGTATGTAACCACATCACCAGTTTCAGTCAGCCAGGCAGTTGGCATTTGATCACAGCTTGGCTGCAAAATTGCACAAAGTACCCTTGGCATTTAACCTTGGCATCTCGTCAAGCCATACGTGTTCCAGCATCTTCCAGCCTTCCAACTTTGCCTATGAGGGGAGGTTTCAGTGGCCACCTGACAGCGCTGAACTTTCTTTTCATCACCTCCCTTTCTCAAGGCACACATATAAAATGCTCCCCATTAAAATGTCACACTTCGTGAAGTGATATTTGCACATTTTTTCAATTATTTAGACTCAAAGACTTTCGTATAGCAGTTCTTGGAAACATTATCAAAGGGCCACAAATCAAATCTACTATTTCAGTCTTATTAAGTTGAGCAGCTGCAGCTCCCAAATCAATGGCATTTCATTAAGCTTTTATGCCTCCCTCTAATTTCTGAATAAAGTGAAGTGCAAAAGGAGTATAAAACAACAGCAGCTGTACTTTGAGATTGCTTTTAATATTGACAGCCTTTTGGTTTTAACAATGCAATTTTACTGTCCAGTAACTAAGGTGATTTCTTTATCCTGGTAAACATTCTTAAACAGCATTTTAAGGTGCAGGTCTGTTTCTAAATGAGAGATCAATTTCCTTGATTAATAGTTTAATATGTGTTTATTTGAGATGTAAAATGAATCAATAAGCATCCTGCAAAGTAACTGCCAGGATCATTTGTAAGACAGTCTTCAACCATAGAATTTCCTTCTGTCTCATAGCATTTTTCTCTGAAGTAAATACTAAGCCAACACTGAATGGAAACACCAAGGTGATTTCTATTAACCTTTGGCAGGGCTTGGCTTCAGCTTTGTGATGCAGGAAAATATGGAAATAGTTTTTAAGAGCCAGATAAATGATCGTTTGCAGAGATAAGAAAGGCTACAGAAGATTTACAGAGATCAAGTTGATCGGAAGATTTTCCTAACTGGCAGATTAGATGAGACAGCCAAGGAGAATAGAAATGCTCATTTTCTCCTGCATCGCCTCCAGAAAGTTCACCTTTATGGAAAAACTCAATCCTGCAAGGTAATCAACAGTTCCAATTCCCATGAATGTCAGCAGGAAGAGGTGCTCAGCATCTCACAACATTGTCTCAAATGGTATTTCAAGCTCCACACCAACAGTGGGATTCTCTCAACAGCAACCTCCCTGGTACAGGGTAACGAACCAACAAATGTTCTTCTTATTTCTGTAAGAACTTAATTGCTGCTCATTTCTAGTAAACAACAATTTCTCTCATACAGAGTAGTCTACTTATCACATTATTTCCCTAAGTACCGACATTAACATAAGCAATTTTATTTCCTTATAAAATTGTTCACCTCAAACCAAGGTGGTCTGATGCAACACTGACTTACAATACTCCAACTACTGACTTACATGGAGTTATTCTAACTTCTGCAAGTGTGAGAAGACACCAAAATGGTTTGACAATTACCAATGTGTTACCAATGGGTACCATGTCCAGTATTATGAAGTGTGCCTACAAATTAGTGATGCCCAAGACTAGAAAACTAACTGGAAAGCCACCAGGTATATGCCAAGGGTCACAGATTTTTATCACAGAAGTTTCAGAACTCTCTTTCAGAGCACACAAGCAATAAAAGTAAAAATGAAGGCATGCTGGGTACGCATCCTCACAAAAACACAGACATCAAATAACAATGGCTCTTATGAAATTGAAAACTTACCAGTCTCTCCTCTTCTGCCCCGCTTACCTCTTTTCCCTGGAGGACCTAAAAAGAAGACAGTAGGTTGTAACTTTTTTTTCTTGAAATTCTACGTAGAATATCATTTGTGTTTGGATGTAAGGGCATTAAACAGATGCATTACATGAAGTCCAGAGACTTTGGCTGAGCAGGGGTAAAAGATAACCAGAATAAAATTTAGGAAGTTGAAGATAAGATTGACAGCTACATGATCCATTATAGGTTCTCAGAAAAAAGGCTGGGAGAAACTTTAGAGGTCAGGCGGTTCATCCCTCTCTCTCAAGGAAAAAGTTAACCACATCTAAATTACTACTGCAATTTCCACAGGTATTTTTTCCCCCAGTATTTCACTGCTCTGACAAGTAGAACATTTTTCTTTATGTCCAACTTGCTGCACTGAAGCCCATCAATTCTTGTGCTTGCCACCACGAACCCCAGAGAAGAAATTGTTCCTTTTCTTCTCCCAAAAAAAAGTCTTTGTATTCCTCAGAATAGCTGCACCATTCCTTCAATCTTCTTAAACCAAACTTACCACGGGGCATTAAATTTCGTTCCGTTATTCCTGTATTAAGCCCAAAGATTAGTATTTATTTATAAGAGCAAATCCTCTGGAAAATGCATCAGACCTCTATCTGAAAACATCCAAGAGATGAAGAAACGATCACCTGGCCTGCCATCCCCCAAACACTAACAGTGTGTGCGTTGTTAGACACTGTCTAAGGTGCTTTACTTCCACTTTGTATCTGTTAGCCATACCACAACAGCTTAGTCCCTGTATGCTTTTTCCTAATGAGTCCTTTACTACTCATTGTCCTTTCTCCACAAATATTTACATCCTACAGTCAGTGTCTGCTGCCACCTCTAAAGAAAAAAAATCAAATCATTTTCATCCCTCATTTCAGCGCTCCAACCTTCAACATCCTTTCTAAACTGCACACATCAGTACAACGTCCTTCCCCTCAGCTTGGTGACCTTGACGTATTGTTCCTGAAACTGCAAGTACACTTGCGCTTCTCCTTGCACAGCTAGGAGGAGAGGCAGCAGCTGTGGTGGTGACACAGAGTACTGAAATGCTGCTGCTCTGAAGAGAGAACCACAGGTGGGACTCTCAAAGCTGCTGAAGAGGGGCAAGCACACGCTGGAATTTCCAAAAGCAGCGATGCGTGCAGGAGCACAAGTACCTCTGCTGTGGCTGTATTTCACCGTTTGTAACAGATATTAGGTGCACAGGTGTTTTTTTGCAAATAGTTAAGCAACTGTCTGCTACTTTAAACAGCTACAAGATTTTACAAATCATCTGTACTATTGCCGCATAGCTTTTAAATGCATATGAATGCCAAATCTTAGTTTGCATTATATATTTGCAGCAATCTGGCTTAAAAGACTAAGATGCTGAAAACAACATTAGTGATAGAGTTTCAATATATATGTGAAACAGCATTAGTCTGCCAGGGAAATAAAAGAATATTGATTTAAAAAAAAAGAAAAAGAGAGAAAAAAAAAAGAGGAGCAGCTGTTGCTATCCTATCAGAAAATTATAAATCTCACTAAAATCCTTTCTTGTTCTGTTTTAATAATTACAGTAGTAGCATAATGCAACACAAGTTTAAGACAATATTATATGAAGCAAGAATGGCACAGGATATTCGTAATCAACAGAATACTTAACAAGACAAGAATATTCTGTTACTATATGCTGAAAAACAGCGAAAGTGTCACTTCAGCGTGGAGAACCATTCAAGTTCCTCCTGAAACACTCCATCCTCTGCAAGAGATATCTATGGAAACTTCTTACACAGGTAATGGCATGTTACAACATGTAGTAAGTTCCTATACACACTTTTTTTTTTCTTTGCCCCCCAGCTAACACTGAAACTTATGCGAGTCCCTATGCATGCACATACCCCTGCAGTAGCCCTCAGTGTAGATTTCCTGGGCTATCCCCATGCTCACAACACAGCTGTGCAGCAATTTGGGCTGATCACAAACATGGTTGTGCAGGAGAAACTTAAAGTTCTTCACCGGGTAATGACCTGTCTTTCAGCATATAGCAACAAAATATTCCCATCGTGGTTTGCACAATATTATTTTATTAAAATTTAACTCCGCTATAGGTGTGCACATGCACACGCACAAACATGTCTACTACCAAGTTTCCTTTTGAGAAAAGAACAGAACTTCAAAAAACTTCAGCTACAGACCAGCAAAAGGTATTAAAGCCACTAACAGAAAACCCGGAAGGTAACTTCAAGCTGAGAATTTTATGAAGGAATGAAATTTGTCCAGCAAACCGTATTTCCATAAAGCATTAAATTGCCAGTTTAGTAGCTGTGTACAGTGACATCAAAAAAGGGGCTCCAGTTCAGCTCTTTCCTCTGA
The DNA here is from genome assembly GCA_013401275.1 of Pandion haliaetus. Lineage (NCBI taxonomy): Eukaryota > Metazoa > Chordata > Aves > Accipitriformes > Pandionidae > Pandion > Pandion haliaetus. The sequence continues at coordinate 23,411 of VYZV01045378.1, forward strand.
CATCAAGTACTGATCCCTTCTAAGCCATTATTCTGAGATGCCTTGATTTAGATGTAAGTATCAATCACCAGAAAAATTACTATTACTCTTTATTATTATTATTATTGTTATATTTCCGAAGTAACAACACTACTGAAGTTAGGAAAATAACTCTGGACTTAGACCAGTATTAATGAAATCATACAACCGCACCTGACCTTTGGCTCATCAGGCCAGCAGTATTTAAGGGCACTGAGTGATGTGAATCACTTCTGCCTCTCATTGAAAGCTTTTTTTGATTTCTGCACTACTCAGGTCTCTGTCAAGGTGATGGCATTTGCAAACCTCTTAGAAATTGTGAGATGAGAGGTGGATCTTGCAAACTTCTAGTGAGTTTTGGGGACCATTTGAGGAAATAATTTCTATTTTTTTTTTTTTTAACCAATACAAACTAATTCATTTTAAGCAGTTAATTACAGATGGTTCCAGTTCACAGAAACACTAACGCTGACATTTAAGTTCATCACTAGGTGACCTACTACTTCAGAAAGCACATGAGATTTCGTGTTTTCCTCAACAGGCTGCTTTCTGTAAATCTTAACTGCTAACATCATCTGTTGCTCCAAGAGTTTCCAGTTATCAAAACCCTGGGCATTTTGCTATAAATATTAATTTTCCATCTGTCTATAGTTTTATAACTTTGCACTAATTGGAGGATTTGGTGGAGACTCATTGCAGCAGAAGGAAAAGTCAATAAAGTTACACTAAGCACAATGTCAGCTCACAACAAGTCCACAGATTTTTACAGCGTGCACAAGATAAACAACATATGACACAACTGTTCTGAACTTTCTTGCCCGGGGTAAAAATCTCGAGAAGAGTATCAGAAATGTCCATGCTGAATTGAATTTTATCCAGAGTATTTAAAAAGTAGCTTGTTTTGAACACCTTTTCGTATTAAAAATACAAAACTTAGAAAGAAAAACAAAAGTTTGAAGCTCAGTGGAATGAGCTGGGTTAATAAAGATTAATGATACTGAGCAATAAGCAAAAGCTGGTTTATAGTAGCCGAGTTTGCTAATACATTGTGTTCCTAAGCTTGCTACATTTACCTACAGGTAGAGAGTAAGAGTAAAAAGCCAGAAGATCAGCTGGTTTTCATTTTTAACTTGGTTTAGCTTCAAAATATTTGAAATTATTTTATTCTTCCATAAACATTTATGAATCTAATTTTTATGAGCAGGAAGTTTAGAAGGGATTTTTTTTTCAAACATCAAAAAAATTTAATGTCACTGATTCCACATCTATGAAGGGAATTTTGAAAATTAAAGAAATTGGGGGGAGTTATATTTCCAAAAAGTAAGATTCAATTAATTATCAGAATTTATCTTCTCAAACACTGAATGTCAGCTGCTGAAAAAGTTTTGCCTTTCTTACCTACCATAAGAAACTGGCAAACAAACAAAAAAACCCACAAACAAAAAATCCTCAGCCCCCCCCCACCCTCAACCAACTTCAGCCAGGTAACAGCTTTAGACTTTGACACTTGATATTTTCACTGAAATGCAAGCAATAAAAAGTAACAAGTCAGTAATAAGGCTGTAACAAACAATTCCTCCTCCCTCCCCCAAACTCCTCCAATTAAACCCCCAAATTCTTCTCAATCTTCAGTAGAAGTAGCTGTTGACATAGCTACCTATGTAGTACCGTTGTAGAGACCATGTAGGAACAAGAAAGCAACTACTAACAGGTTTTCCAAGATATTTTCAAAAATATTATGCAGAACTTTGGTGACATTTACCTTCTAGTAATGGGTATTCTAATCTTCGCAATCAGAAATCCTATATTATAGTGATCCACATCAGAAATAATTAGTCCAGACAGACTATTGTCAGATCATTGTTGTGGTCCTGGAGAGGTTGCCTCGATGTGCCTTATTTCTTTTTAATAATTCGTCCTCTATGCACATAGCAGTGCCAGGTCTGTGGCAAATCTACTATTTTTATACTGCTGTATGGGAGACAGTTTTTACTAGAGGAAAGCAGATTACTATTGTATGTACTCCGCTATATGACTTGCCATATATCAAAAAAGGTCACATAAATCAGCCACACACCTTAAAGGGGTGGGAGCCAACATGCCATCTTCACATCACAAAAACTCAGCTATGCACTTAAGCTTAAACAGACAAGAGAATCTATCTTAATCTGATAGTTAAGAGCAACGTAAATCTTAATTTTAGACCTATGCATATTTTTTAAATCAGATATAACAGATGAAAAATACACTCTTAAAATTTATTTATTATTGCATTTTCCAGTGCTTGGGCTGGTTAAACTGCATTAAACTATGACATCATTAATTTATTAAAGACACAAAAATGTAAAGATGGTGTATATTGTTCACACATTAGACAGCAAAAGCAGTATTTTCTTCAGTTCAGTTCTCCACCTACTTTCTAAAAAAGAACATTCCAACAGCATGAACAGGTTGCCCTTGCTCAAAGGGAAAAAAGACTGACCTATCAAAAACCTAAAACAAGAATAGTGTTTTCCTTCTCCAAGATACATTTTTAGCTATAGAAGAAAAAATTTACATTGTAATAACGCACATTTATGAGGCACACGGAAAACTGGGCTCAGGTTTTTAATTGGTATGAATCAGTGACGATGACTAAGTTACACTGCTTCACACCAGCTAAGAACTTTGAAAACAGACGAACAGACAATGTGCAGTTTGCCTACATCAAACTTTGGCTCCGTAATTTTCTCTTAATCTTCTAAAGACTAATCCTGTGCTGCTAAAGAGATAGATGCAATAATTAAGTAGCCCAAACTGGGAGAGAAAGTTATGCCTTAGCAGTCAGGTCTTTCAAAAAAATCCACATATTCATCTTTAGAACTAAGGGTGGTACTAGCACATTGTTACACTGGCACCACCTGTATTCTTTCATTTAGTGATGTATTTCCAGCAAACAAATTCTACTTTTCAAAGCAGCAGACTGAAAAAAAAAAACCCCACCCCAAAAAACATTTGGTGGATGAGACCTACAGTCCCTCCATCAGCACCTGCCAGGCACATCAAAATGCTTTACCATTTGGTCATCAGCTGATCTAGAAAGTCAAGTTTGTCCTAATTTTGGAAAGAAGTACAGTGGCATTACCAAGCCAAAGGAAAAGGATTTACCCATCTTGGGTTATATCAAACTCCAACAGGTACTCACTGTCCCTGCAAGTAAGAGCTCTGTTATGGGTTTGTGTGGCGCAGTTTTCTTTGGTAGCGGGGGAGGGGGCCGCAGAGGTGGCTCCTGTGAGAAGCTGCTGGAAGCTTCCCTGGCTCCAAAGAGTCGGACCCGCCTCTGGCCCAGGCCGACCCCATCAGTGACAGTGGCAGTGCCTCTGGGAGAACAGATTTAAGAAGGGGAACTGGCAGTGTGGGGGTTGGGAAACGTGAGAGGAACATCTCTGC
>VYZV01045378.1:40369-53876 GCA_013401275.1 Pandion haliaetus
TTTGGAAATCTTCATGTATTTATAATCTCTGGTTAATACAGATTTTTCACAGCAGGACCAGCAGGGGATTAATGAAATTACTTTCAAAAGTCTTCTAAATTGCTTAAACAATTCTAAGATTTTGTTCAATGCTATCTTGCAGTTCTCCGAGACCGTGAATCTATCATACGGAAAATTGAGATTTACTGAATTATCAATGGTACCCAAGCCATTCACGCAGTATGCAATGTAAACTCTTGATCACTGAGTTTTTCATGTATCTCAGAGAGATGAAAACTTTAGTCATGACTATGAAAGCATCTTAGCCCCACTAAGAAATTTTGCACCGTATGGACAGAACAGGGTAGAAAATACTAGACTGGAGTCCAAAGTGCTCATTTGTTACAGTAAAGGTGGAAGTATTTTTCTGTTCCTCCCTCTTCCTGCAATCTAAACAGTCCTCACAGCCTCCTGCNGAATGAAAATGCTAGCCGATCTTCCAAAATATCTCAATACTTTTTCCTTGTCATGAGATTCACAACACCTTCCAGAGCAGTAAGGTGCATAGGCATCACTCCTTTTGTCATCATTAACTTTCCAAGCTCAGGATGCTGTCACATATAAAAATCATCCAAAAAAAATCAGATTGAGAGTTGCAATCTTCTTAACCCGTGTTCACGTTCTGTACAACATCACAAGTAATGGTCAATTTGCCTTCTTAATTGCCGTACCATATGTTGAAAACTTCCTTCAGTTAATACCTGCCTGAAGAATGGGATTTTTTTATGAAAGGACATAATATGTAGTGTTGGGGATTAGTAGTTTTTATTTTTTTTTTTAAAGAAAGTAATGAAAATCTGACAAGCACACAACTATTATTTTGTCATCTTTGTATCAACACAGCGAGAAACCGTTCTAAGGACTATACCAAAACTCTTAAAGGAGTTTAAACCGCTGTCTCAGACAACACACAAACTAAGTTTCAAAGGCTAAAGAGAAGGTGAATAAAAACGGTACTTAGTTCAAAATCCTGCTGTATGTGTGATTATTCTGAAACTTTTCAGTATCTCTAATATCTTTGCACTAATTTGCTATTTTCCTCCTATCGTGAGTCACTCATTTTGGTTTCTCTTGAGAACTTAGGCTCTCAGGATCACATCATCACCACATGAACTATAAAAATACAGAAAGTAAAACTAAAACTTGAATCACTCAGTATTTACCGTTGCTATACTTTGCACGTGAAGATAGTTTATTTACTATCAGTTTTTAGAGTAGCCATCTACTGTAAAATCTTGGTCAAGTAACATTAAAAGGATCTAACTGACTTTCTATTTTCCAATGTGGATTGACTCTACTTAATGTAATAGTTTGGATATTAGAGGAAGGAAGAGAAGAAATGTTCTGTATTCACAAATCATAATGAGCTGACTCTGAAACATTTATTTAATAGGATTATTATGTATGAGAATAATATTACATTACTATGTTTATTACCGGTTCTGGCAGTGCAAGGTCAACACATACATTCATAACGTTCATACTATTAATGTACTACTCCAGGTTTCAAACCTGCAAATACTTATCTCCTCCTGGTATTGTACTTCTGCAAATTAAAATGTACAATTTCTACTCTATCACAGCAGCCAACACAGCAGTCTCTAGTAAGGGTTTTAAGTCCAGCCTCACAATGACGGGATTAAGAAATATACTCGTATACTGGTATTTAATGGATCTAAACAAAAACCTCAAAGCTAAGAAAACAAAAAAGCAGTCTGTGCAGGACCACTGGTTTTCTTTTTGCACAATGAGAATCTCTTTAAACACATTTTTCAGTTATTTCAAGGTCAAGACTTACTCCTCAAAACTCACTACTGCTAATAAGAGGAATCATTTACCAAGCACTGCAAGATCTTTAAAAGGCCACATATAAACATCACGTACTCCAGAGCAATAGTCTGTATCAGCCCAGATAGCTATGCCATCTTTTCACATCAGTGACTTAACATTATCACTACAGGAGGCCTAAATGTTTTCTTAATACTAAGCTATCTTCTTTAGGAGTTCATGCCAATTCTACAATAGCCACGTGCGTACTTGCAGACTGGGATTTTATTCCAGTCTAAAGCAATGAACTCTAAAGACACCTGCAGCTGGGCATAAAGCCCACGCTGGTACAATTACAATGCTATGTCAGCTTCTCATTGTTTAAGGTGATGGATTTCATATCTGGGCACGTTACCTTGTTGGAGTCAATGGTATTTTTTTCTTGGAAGCAGGCTGGAATGCCGTAGGACTGTGCCAATTTCAAAGCACTGTAATGTGTTTCTACAGCCTTTTTCGCAGGTAACATTATACAGCAATTTCTATTGTGTACTCTGCCAGCACTTTATCCTGAACAGGTGCTCAACAAACTTTCAGACTGTTACAGTGCAATGTACTTGAGAAAAATCAACATATGAACAGCCAACCTTCTCGACAAAATAGCAACAGTAGCATGCAAGGTGACTAGCACATTAAGTTTCACAGGCCCCTCAATAGGATCCCACCTCATTTATTAGATCAAGGATCACATGTTACAATGATGAGGGAAAGAGAGCTTTAAACTTTGAAACAATAGACAAAATTCATTCTCAGCAATAGTTTCCAGTTGTATTCACAACTGAAGAGAAGCCTTTTGACTTCCAAATATCTTCTTGTTACTCAGCCACCACAGAATGCAGTGTGATCCACGATGTTCTCCCAAGGCTTACTCTTGTTAATTCAACAGTAACGTTAACAATACCTTTGGTACCATGAATAAAATATAACTTCCCATTTACATATTTGAATTTACAGTCTTTGAATAAGGTTTGTAATATTCCCTACAACAGACAAAATGACTGTGAATATTAAGTATCTCATTGAAATGTACAGCATCTTGTCTGGTTCGCAAAACGGGAAAAGCAACCAATAGAGTTCTCTAGAAATCAGTGCTGGATAAAGAGGGGGGGGAAAAAAAAAATCTACTCTGTGCCTCCCACCCCCACCCAGCGGAACCAAAAAGCTACTGTTTAAATATGATTCACTATGGGACAACTCATAAATATTGAGAGCACACCAGATGTACATTATACATTAGCTACTGTACATGCAAATTTGCACTTGATGAAGATAGGAACACCAATTCTTGTAGAAAAAAGTAGGTGCAGCCATATATAAAAAAAACCCCCTGAAATTAGTTTTTATATAAAAAACTTTTTCAAAATAAATGTACAGGTTTCCACAAATATAATTAACTATTAACAGCTTTGAAACAGTTATTCCAAAGGTAAGCACATAAGAAGGTGCCAGTATTTTGAAAAGCCATAAAGGGATAACTTCCCACTACAGACCCTGCTCACAGGGATGCGCTGTCAGGCATTAGAATCACCTGGAAGAGGTTCACAATGAGACAAGAGGCTGCTTCCTCTGCCTTCGCAAAGGCCTGCAGAGTGCAGCACCAACAAGCCCTAAAAATTGCCAAGTGGGCTACCTTCACAAAGTCTGCATCGCGGACCATCAGTGAAATGTGCTGTTAGGACAGCTGCATTCTGGCTGCAGCCAGAATACCCTGGAAGGAGATTTCCAGATTCATAACTTATTTGTGCCATGTGATTCTGGACAGCTTGTAAAACCTCTCCGGGCCTCAGTGTCTCTCTGAATGGAACAGGTACGACCACCCCAAATGCTGGATGATGCTGATAAATGTGTGCAAAGCAGCTTGAGATCATTGATCAACATACTGTAAAAGAGCAAACTATTACTAGTTCATCATCATCTGCTGCTCCATGCTTGGGAATCCAGTTCTAGCAAAACACACTGTACAGAAAATCAGTGTCTTCACAGACCTTTTAAGGAGCTAGTTAAGAGTCCCACCAGAATTTCTCAGGCACCTACAGAGCATTATCCAAGTGCCACAGATTCAGTAACAGGTCCAGTGGCACAGTATGTTGCATTGTGTTGGTCAGCAGGGGTCGAGGCAAGAAAAGGGTTACCAGACAGTGAGTAATGGAACACCTGCTGTCACCTATAGTCCTCTCTGAATCCATGCTATAGAGTTTCATCACTGACAGCATCAGAGTGTGAGTAATGCTGCAGGCCAAACATGGACCTGTCTGTCAACCTCCTGGTGTTCGGACAAAATGTCCTGAGAAGCTGATGTAGTAGCGACATTCAAGAAATGCTGGATCCCAGCCACTCAGCAATGGCATTAGTGATTCACGCTGTGGGTATTATTCTTAAATTCTATGAAACCTTTCATTGTATGAGAGTCACACATAGAGTCAATATGGCTCCTCAGGACTACTCAAAACCTTCCTCGCTCTTAAAGCTTTCCAGCACTGAAAAGAATTTGAACTGATACCTCTAAATTGAAGCATGAGGGCTGACAGAAGTGCTGCAAAGCATCCAGACATGCTGTCTCACTAATGTTGGCCTGATCCACCGCCACGCGCTGACCCAGTGCACCACTCCGGATCCACCTCCCAAGCTATCGTTTGCACAGGTGCAGGACAGGACTCCAGACTAAATGGAAACAACGTAAGTGCTGCTCATTTGTCATGCACAGGATGTGTGGTTAAGACCTAGAGGCCCTCTTCTGTACTTTGCCTCCTCAGCATCTCAAAGGAAGGAAAGGGAAACATTTATACACGCCTACAGACAAGGATTGCAGGAGCTGGATTCCGAGCCCCACTAAAATCAATAGGGTTGAGTTTTCTCCCTTCCCTTAATACATCACTGTAGAGAAGAAAAAAAAATTCTAGTCATGACTCTCAAAAGTTTCCCTGAATCTGAATCAGCATTTCTGGCTCTTTCTAAAGTCACCTTTATTCTAGGAAAGCTTCCACCAATTTTAAATATATGTTTTCTTGCATATGATCTGCAGGATTTCCAGTACCTACCCCAGCAGTACATGCTGCAAAAAGGTCGAAGAACTCTACACCTACTTCCTAAATCATCATAGGTCTCAAAAACCTAAGAATCAGTAAAAATATGTACAAATGCATCTTTATCATAGAATCATATAGTTCCATACTTATACTGGAATTTTACGTTTGTATTGGGTTAGGAAAAGGATATGCATGCTGTGGTGTTCAGATCATTATTATACACTTAGATCTAATGAAGCCTCTGCCCATGAGCAAGAAGTTCCCTGGGAAACTGACTTTATAGACTGGCAGTACAGTAGTAGTCAGCTCTGAAAGATGGTATTTTGCTTTCTAGAAAAGATTTCAGACAAGAGGCACTGAATCAATAGCTACTGCTCTTCTCTGATGTTCTGTAGGTTCTTCAGCCAATTTAGAGTTGCTGTCTACCTAAAAAGAACAAACTTAAAATCACTAAAAAACCCTCCAATTTATCCAAGTCACTGGAAAACACAAAACCAGCTTTCAGTGCTAGCCACAAAGTAGAAGAGTATCTTTTTAGGCACCCTTTCACCTTGCCAGAACTCAATCACTGGGGAAGTACTATATTTCAGGCAAAGACATTTGAGAAGAAAAAAAAGCTTCTACAAAATGCCTCTGAAAATCCAATTTCTAACCACTCAGTTACTTGAGCTCTGTGGCTCCCTTCCATGTGAGGACAGAGAGGTTGGCACGGAGGGGATGGGGAGATTAGACCCACAGATGGGCAGTGCAGAGTACTCCATTTATTACCATATTCATAACTACAGGGCTCCTGTATCACCAAATAAGTGGCCGCAAACAACAGCTTACTGTAGGGCTGCCGTTAGCCTGTCTGGTTAATATTCTGCCCAGCATTCTCATTTTCATAATACACAACACCAGGTTTAACTTACCCAAGGCACTGCCTAGATAAATGAGACTTAACTAAATCTGCCCAGCTCAAACTGACTAGATTAATCCAGCATGTGCCGGATAACAAAGGTAACATTTCTTATAACACATACAGGCAGAAGGCCAGAGGGTGATAGAAACCACAGCAGCAACCACTAATTAGCCTCAAGGAAGGAGGAAGTCGGAGAGATTGGCCTGGGGCTACATGACTATACCAATGATCTAATGTAGAGAGCAATAAATAGTTAAGACAATAGTCCCAGGGCAGGCAGAGGGGCCAGGGGGGAGAAATGCTATATGGCTATGTCGGATACCTTGTAGAAGCTGCAGCCTAATGAGAACAACTGCTAGCTGTAGTAGCCGAGCTGTCATCCACACCCCTTGCACGTTGCCTAGTTGAGCGACTCAGTCGCTATTAACCCACTGTATCTGTCTTGCCAAATAAATAAATTTTAGATTCTATGTCAACATGGGGTGCAGTTCTCTTCCAGTGGCCACTTCACCCGATCTCCCATGACTACTTCTGAGTGTCAGCAGCAAGTAACTATAGTAATACGAAGACTCATAACTTCTTCGGAAAAGTTCTTGGAACAACTATGATACCAGGAGAAAAAAAGGAAGAAAAAAAGAAAATTGTATTTCAATGACCTCATAAAAAACCAAGCAGATGAAGTTTGCAATGTAACGCACAAATGTCACGTTCTCTTTTGGAAAGGTTAAAACCAAAAAATCTTAAAAGAAAATCCAAAGCACTGTGCCTCACATCTGAAAACATGCCAGGCGTTTGCTCTTACAAACAAAAATTACCTTTAAATGACAGAAATCACTTGTGGAGAAAGTAAAAACGTTTTTAAACTGAATGATTTCTCTTGAACAAGGAAGTCTTTTTGCATTTATATAAAGCAAGCATTCTAGACAGACAAGGAAAGAGACATAGGAGTGTTGTCAAGCTTTTTCCAAGGTTTAGCCATTTGATAAAGCCTTTGATAATTTATTCATGAATGTTTAATCTGGGGCTTTAGTCTTCAAACGGCTTCCTAACTAACAGATTTGCTTTACTTCCCTTCCATATTCTGCCCCCATGTAATTACTTTTTAGTTTTACAAGTGATTTTCTGTATTGATTAGCCCAGCAAGGAACATGCCCATCATCCGAACTTAACTATGCTTATCAGAAATTAGTGAAAACTAGTGGTGAAAAAAACCCGCTCATGTTGTTTACTTAGACTAAATTAAAAGGTACATTTCTGGCTTATGAAGCAATCACTAAAATATAGGCCTTTCAACTACTGAAATGTAAATGAACACTTCATCTCTAGTTTGCTGCAAGTGTTACTGTAATGGTAATTTATTCGTAAGTGTTACAGAGAAATACTTTCCTTGTCACTTTCATTTCAAATGCTAACACTTCAGTTTGAATACAGAAGACTATACTAGATTGAAATTACACATGAAAGTTTATTTTCTCAACCAACATCATCTGAGCTTATAAAAATAACAGCACTGTAATGAGTGATTATTTGGGGTTGAGTATGAGGTACTGAGTGATAAAGACAGAATGACGCAGACAGACAGAGAACAGGACTTCCTGAGCTCATGAAAAACAATGTTTGTGGCAGTTTCTTGAAGAATCATTTATAAGGATAAAAAAACATATTAGCCAAAAAAATTGAGTGTAAATACCTTCTATACCTGCACTGATCAGTGTGTAGACTGATTTCCTCATTTCTTAATATTGTGAAAAAGGAAAAAAAAAAAAAATCAGTCAGTTGCAGTGTAAGTTAATAAGAGGCTTAGAAAGACATGAAGAGCTTTGAAAAGCAGCTACTGTCACTTCTGAGGTCAACAAATTATTTTAGGTTCAACTATGTCAACTTTTCACAGCCTAAGTATAATGTGTAGCAGAGTACTCCATTCACCTTTTGTAACAAATGGCTATTCTTTAGCTAAAACAGTCATTTAACCAATTTCTTGCTTTAGACATTGATGCAGTTGCATTAGTTACAATCTGAAACAGGCTGACACATTTCAACACTTACCTTGAACAGTCTGTGGCTGGGCTTGCACGTACAAGCAGAGTAAAAGATTTTCCAAGGACAACGCTCTGCTGTTGAGTATCTTAGATCAGAAATGAGCCCCAAATCTGAACACTTGCTAACAGAATCACAGAAAGCTAGTGAACCCCCAATGGTATTGAAAGCCATAGTACTTATTTAGGTGCCCAAATATAGACTGAAGAACCTCATGTCTGGGACTATTACTTACTGAAATAGACCCCTTCACCTGGGTGTCAACAGCATATAAAGAGGAAATTTGGATATCAGTTACATCCCTGTACTTCAAAAACACCTCTTGTTTGTCAGTCTCTGTAAAAATCAGGAGTCAAATGTGAAGAAGAGATTAGGTACGCATCTGGAATATTGTAGAGACATAAGTATATTTGTTAAACTACTTGATAAGAAGGTGGCTTATTCTAGGATAAAAACACAAAACCCAAAACTGCCATACCTAGAGATTTTTAGAAAACACAGAACAAAATACTACATTTTATGAAAACAGTTTTTTTCATTTTATGATGCAAATCTCCTTTTACATATTACTACAGCCTGAGTTCTAAAGAATATTCTTTAGTGATGAGACAATCCAGCTATCCAAATTGTTTTTAGATATTGTCATGTTATGAATAACATTCTATTAGGAAATTTTCAGTGCAGAGTCCCATAGTCTGGACCTCAATTCTTTTCCCATTCCAGACAAAAAGCAAATGTGGTGATTAAAAGCTCTTAATATTAATGGTATCTATATATTCTGATTTTCCCTGAGGGTAGGGGTTTTAGAGAATTTGCTGGAATGAAAGGTTTTGATGACTGCATGGAATAAGGTGAATTATACTTCATTATAATTCAACAGAAACACCTATAGAGAGGTGAACTTGGTTATCTAGGACAACTAGCTAAATTTTTAAAACCAGGATTGGACCTTCTCAGTTTAGGTGGTAAACTGTCACTGCGTTCCCTTCATCATATCATCACAGCTCCCTGTTTCTTTCACTAATTAAATAACCCTATTTTGACATCATCCCATCACTTGTCTAATTTCTGTTTTCACTATATGATAACAGAAAACATTTTACAGACACAACTGGCACATCTCCTAGAACAAGTTATATGAAATATGCAAAAAGCATCAGCCTGCTCAATGGACAAAAGGAAAGCCACAAGATACTGAGGTACTAGCACAAAACTTAGCCTTCACATGAAGCACAAGAAAATAGCACATGGTGGCTTTATGATAAAAACCTCCCTATTCATGTGGGAGGCATATCCTCGACAACTCCTGCCACATTAGTCACTGGCTGTATTACAGTTGAGGTGGGTTCTACGAACCCCAGGTAGAACTTTTTGAGCTTTAACAACCATAACTATATGAATCTTTCTATATGTGCACCCAATGCCAGCCACTGTCTTATCTACAGCACGGACAGAGGCCACTGCACAAAAGGTCCTTCTGTTGCAAATGTGAATGTGTAGGGACCTCATAAAGGGCCTAATCTTGTTTGCTTTCGGGAAATTAAACAACACTTACTCGCCGCCTTTGAGGCTTCCTCACTTTGAAAGGTTTCCCTTTCAACACTTTGCTACAGCTGACAGTCAGTCCCCAGAAGGGGGGAAGCTTTCAGAAATGGTTCCACAGTCAGCAACAGATCCACCAAACAGCGGTTCCCTGGTGATACAGGCTGTGCCGTCCTGAGAAACAAATTTCCACACTCTTTTCAGATTTTTCTATTTATTACAAATATTTCTTTAGTACAAACAAGATTTCCCCATCTGATTTAAAAAAGGGAACCATTTATTCAGACAAAAGGTGCTTAAAGAGGCGATTTTACTCTTTCCCAAGCACACTATAGTCATTACAGAGATAATTTGTATGAAAAAAAGAGGCAATCTCTAAAGACGTCAGAGATGACTAGCACTGAAAAATGCAAAATAATTAAAATCAGCATTATATTACAGTCTAATTAAAAAACTGCATAATACACAACTTTCCATTTGTTACTCAGAAGTATCTCCTCAAAAGTATGACCAAGGCCAGATTAGCCATTTTTCTCCCCCCAAGCAAAACCTAAGTGCTATCCAGCTCTTTGCTGGTGAGTGACATCCATCCTTCCTCATGCTCAAAACAGTCCCACAAATCACTGCCAATCAACCCAACCAGCAAATGTGATCTTGTTTTTATACACCTTGAAGATGACTCAGCAGACAGCCTACCTACAACCTGCCAGCTAAAGAGCCAAACCAAATCTTCGATGAGGTGCAGTCAAGCATCTCTACAACACCGTATTAACAACTGTCCCCAGCACGGAGTGGGCAAAACTCCTGAAGTGTCATGTTACGGGTTTGTGTGGCGCGGTTTTCTTTGGTAGCGGGGGAGGGGGCCGCAGAGGTGGCTCCTGTGAGAAGCTGCTGGAAGCTCCCCCGGCTCCAAAGAGTCGGACCCGCCTCTGGCCCAGGCCGACCCCATCAGTGACGGTGGCAGCGCCTCTGGGAGAACAGATTGAAGGAGGGGAACCGACAGTGTGGGGGTTGGGGAACGTGAGAGGAACATCTCTGCAGACCCCGAGGTCAGTGAAGAAGGAGGGGGAGGAGGGGCGCCTGAGGAGGCTGATGGCCCTGCAGACTGTGGGGAGATGGTAGGCTGTCCCCCTGCAGCCCATGGGGATGAACGTGGAGCAGTGTGTGACTGGAGAACTGAAGCCCATGGAAAAGACCCGCGCCAGGGAAGTTTGTGAGGAACTGCAGCCCGCGGAAAGGACCCACGTTGGAGAAGTTGGTGAAGGACTGTCTCCCATGGGAGGNGGGAGGAGGAGGGAGAGAGAACCGGGAATGGAGTTGAGCCGGGAAGGAGGGAGGGGTGGGGGGAGGTGTTCTGATGTTTGGTTTCCCTTCCTAATAGCCTTCTTTTTTATTTGACTGGTAGTCAATGAAATTGATTTTGTTTCTTCCCCAAGTTGAGCCTGTCTTTTGCCCGTGACCATAAGTGGGGAGTGATCCCTCCCAGTCCTTGTCTCGACCCACGAGCCTGCCTTTGGATTTTCTCCTCATCCCAACGTCGCCAGGGGCCGGGGGGGGGGGTGAGTGAGCGGCTTCGTGGGGCTTTGTTACCGGCTGGGCTGGAACCATGACATGTCATTATTGGGAAAAAGACGGCAATCCAATTTGTGGAAAGTGATGGCTCAGTCTGTACTTGGATGGGCCTGTCTGTTGTGAATAATAAATGAACATTTCTATGAAAAGGAAATTATTTCCACTAAATTCTGCAAACAAATTCACTATCAGTCAAAAGCGGTTTTAGTGAATGTGGAGAGAGAGCAGATTGCACTCTTACACAGAATGTTCTGTGAGGGCTAAGAAAGCCCATGAAGTTATTCTTTGAATGTGTTTGTATGTGGAAATAACCTGGCACCTAGCCCACAAAACAAACAGATACCTCGAAGTTTCACAGTAGAGCTATTTTGGGAACCACGATGAGTTCTAGAAGCTTCACAATAACGTAAGAAATTTCTCCAGGGACACTACTTTATCTTGCATTTAACAGGAACTGATTCTGGCCTCAGTAAAAATCCTTTCTCTCTCCTCTTCCTCTGTAAGGAATGATGTGCTTACTGTGATACAGCAGCAGAGGATAAATTAAAGAAACAAACAAACAAACAAAAAAAAAACTTGGGAAGAAGGTAATGCATGCTAAGCAACAAAATGCACTCTGTATTTCAGGTCACTTTTTGGTCCAAGGACAGCAGACCTTCCTAGCTGTTCTGTGACAGCGTCCAACTGTAGCCATGCATATGTTCTTCACCTGGAGACTTACTAAGGCATCAGACTAATTTCTCCATGAAACCCAGTTTAACTTCAGTGCTGTATATGTCAGATTCTCCAAGGTGCCAGTTATGATGCTGGAAATAGATTCACCATTTCTTGGAAGCAACATTACAGAGAAACACCAAGTAATTAAAAATAATTTAAAATTTTAAATATTTCCATTTTAATACTCAATTCTTAGAATCTCTGTAACAGGCTTTTTGACCCGCTAGCTAAAGAAGAGTTTCAATAAAAAGGCTAAGGAGCATATACATGTTTTATGCATTGAAATATCTGTATCTAGCACTATTCTGATAGAACAAAGCTGCAGAGTCAAAAAGTCTGGTAGCATCGAAATGTTATCCTCTTTCATCCTACAGCATAAGAATACATTACAGATGAATTAAAAATAATCTTTTCTTGCATTTCTTCATCATCTGTTTACCTTTTAAATACTTTGTGAGATATAAATATCCTTCGCTCAAGGACAACAGAAGAAAAGATAAGTTATTTCTCACCTTAAAGAAAAATTCACATAGCTTTGGATGTAGCCTGATTTGTATCTCAGTGATTCTGGCAAGTTCCTTTTTGAACCTGTATTTCATTCTTTCATTTTTATTTCCTAGACTATTTATGTTTGCAGCTTAATTTCCTCCACAGTGACATTTCAGGTATTCATAACAAACCTCATGAATGTGGCTGGAAGCAACTACTCATCTCTCCAAGTAGTTTTAGGAGAAAAAGTTTCAGGGTAGCTCCGCAGGCTGGATGTCCCACTGTTTTCTAATCCTCTTGCTATTACTTGACTCCATTTTCTAGAAAACTGTGCCCTTCATTTATTTTGTGTCAACACTGTGATTGCTATTACTTTTCCCCTCCTTTATCAACTGCAGGCTTCTAGTTATCTGCTAGCATTGCTGAAGTCAGGTATTGAGCTGAAAATGTTATTAGGTTGCAATGCTGGAAGAAAGAACGTATGACGGCATGTCTATAGTCAAAGCACTGTAGCTATAGAAAGAGAAAAAACTACCGGAACAAATTACAGCTCTGTGTAAAGGCAGTCTGCAGCATCCAATAATACCATACTCCAATAAAGGATAGATGTTTGCGACATCAGTCTTCACTAAGTAATGTGAATTAAAAGCTTTTCTGGTTTCGCAAGCAATTATCCAAAGGTTATAAAAAGTCCAGCTCCAATTTTCCTTTTATTTATACTTCATAGCGAGATTCATATATCATGTTCTCAGATTTTATTACATTACCTGTCAAGAAGAAACAGCTATTCCAACCAAACTGTTCAGTTAACATTAACAAGCTCGAGTCTGTACGTTCAGCAACTGTTAGCTCAATGCATGAAAACTGTAGCTTGCCATACACAGAGGCACCCCATAAGTCATACTCACAACTCTTCCTGAATAGGTCATTGTAGTTACTGCAGGTTCAGTTATGTAACAAGCTAACACAGCTATCCCCATCCCCCCTTGCAGGAATATATTCTTCTTGTACTGGTAACTGTTTAATACATAAATATAAACCAATCAGGTTACGTAAGCGACAGACAATACCATAGCTCATTTAAAGATCTTTAGAAAAAAGAGGTTCCTATAGAGATTGCACCACCTTAGAATCATAGAATCATTTTGGTTAGGAAAGACCTTTAAGATCATGGAGCCCAACTGTAAACCTAACACTGCCAAGTCCACCACTAAACCATGTGCCTAAGTGCCACATCTACACTTCTTTTAAATACCTCCAGGACGGTGACGCCACCACTTCCCTGGGCAGCCTGTTCCAATGTCTGACAACCCTTTCAGTAAAGAAATTTTTCCTAATATCCAATCTAAACCTCCCCTGC
>VYZV01045378.1:62236-79310 GCA_013401275.1 Pandion haliaetus
CGAAGCTGGTGAGGGGCCTGGAGCACAAGTCTGATGAGGAGCGGTGGCTGAGGGAACTGGGGTTATTCAGCCTGGAGAAAAGGAGGCTGAGGGGAGACCTTATCGCTCTCTACAACTACCTGAAAGGAGGCTGTAGTGAGGTGGGTGCTGGTCTCTTCTGTCAAGGTGGCTGGTGATAGGACGGGAGGAAATGGCCTCAAGTTGCGGCAGGGGAGGTTTAGACTGGATATTAGGAAAAATTTCTTTACTGAAAGGGTTGTCAGGCATTGGAACAGGCTGCCCAGGGAAGTGGTGGAGTCACCATCCCTGGAGGTATTCAAAAAGCATGTAGACAAGGCACTTCAGGACATGGTTTAGTGGGCATGGTTGATGGTTGGACTCGATGATCTTAAAGGTCTTTTCCAACCTAAATGATTTTATCATCACCATACTTAGCATTCTTGTTAGCCATCTATACAGCACAATCTTCCCCATACCACTCAGACTAATTTGGAAAGGTGCTCTACTTGTGAAGAGCAATTCCCTTCAGTCAAAGGACACTAACTGTAGCCTCAATTAACTTGCCAGTTTTGAAACTCATATTTCAACTGGGAATCAGCCTAATATGACAGCTCATGACATCCCAACAGACCTCAAAAATGTCACCTAACAGTGAAATGTTCTCTACTCTACGGTCCTTCGCAATACAGTTGTTACCAAACCAACATCATTACAATACCCATATTTAACTTCATTCCCCTAGCACCAGGCTGGAGATGGATATTTCAGAACACAAATATATAAAAAAAAAAAAAGTTAAAAACACAGACACATTAGGAATAAAAGGCCACTTGACCCTGAATATTTCCTTACTTTAGGATGGCGTTAATGCAGCCATCCTGTTTTCTCACAATAACCCTCAATACTGCCTTTCTCCAGAAAGAAATCTAGGTGTCTCTTGAATTCATTTGTGCTTTTAGCTTCAAAACAGCTTCCCCATGATTTATTCCATATGTTTATCATCCTCTCATGAAACACCCTGTAGCCAGAACAGAAACAGACAAAAGTTTCCCCATCAAGCTGACAACTGGCTGTCTCTTTCTGCTCCTCCTGGGCCGTCTCTGCATACACACTAAGCTGAGCGAGCTACTGATGGAGTTTTCATTTCTCTCCCCAGTGAGAAATTCGTAACCAGCAGCTCTCTGTGTCTCACCTTATTAAAAAAAACTATGCTGAAGTTGCAAGAATATTTTTTAAAATAAATGACATGAAACCTATCCCGCTTATACTATTAAAATATGTATTATTTCCTTCAACAAACGCTTCAGAAGCACTATTATCCAAGACCAATAAAGACGAATAGTACAATCTCAGAAGCTCAAGCCTCACTCACACTGAAGGAGAGTGTAAACAGGGCACATCCTGGCCCTTTTAATAAAGTCTGCCAGACATGTAGTTTCACATGACTCTTCTTTATACACCAGTACAAGGAAATTAATTCAAAATAATCCATTCAATGTTAACAGCATTAAACTCTACCCCAAGAAAAATGAGTTCAGTCTTGAATTTATCCCACTACCTTGGCATTCAAGAGAATCATGGAAGTTGTACATTAATCTCTTGCCCACTCTACCTGTAAGGTGTTCTATGAGGGACAAAGTGCTCTCCCACTCAGAGAAATGCTAAAGCTGGATCCACAGAGAAAATCCGCAGAATCTCAAAGGGTCATTCTTTCATTGCTGCTTCTGCTATAAGCTAATTTGGCTACCTTATTTTCACTGAAACCTCAAAAGAAATCTAGATAATAGAAAACTGATGGAGAACAGTAGAATTCCATGCTGGAACTTAGCTGCCCATTTTGTGACACTGCAGAACATTGCCCTACCATGGCAGAGCCATCAGCGCACGTAGACTCATGAAAACCAAGCACAACTCTCTGTGAACAGCTATTACACCAAAAGAGTATCTGGCCACTCAGAACAGATGTAATATAAATTCCTTATATTTGCAGCACATCCATCCATACAGAAGCTCTTATGACTACAAGGAAATAGAAATCCTAAATTAAACCAGAACTTGACTTCTTTATTTTGCATACATACTTCAGAGCAGAAATAGAAGGAACCCACCGTATTATTTAATCACCGTAACACTGTCTCATAGCGTAGTTAACTCCATGGTAGAAGTTAACCTCTCACTTGACCTAAGTGTCACAGATTAAATTACACTGCACAAATGAAGAGAACTTGGACTTAAGAAATTATTTAATCTTAGGCCTTTGGAAAAGAAAAGGAAAAGAAAAATAAAAGGNAAAAGATCAATCGGGTATATCTGCTTAAAGGAAAACTGCATCACCAGTGAGTTTATTGAGGGAGAAGGAATGAAATGGTCCTGTAGCTGATGACTGAGAAACAATATCCCTTCTATTTTGCCACAATACATGACATTTTCTTTAAACACAACCCATTAAATATTGTTCTGAAAAATCCTTCAGTTACTGAAAGGGTTTCTAAGGAGCTCAGAGCACTGGAATTTCAAACCCCATAGGAGAATTTGGTTAGAAAGACAGATGTGGTCATATTCATGAAAGCTTGTTTTCCATATTCTTAATCACCTCCAGACATTGTAGAAGTTATATTGTGCAAGAAAGGTATAGTAACATATGCCTTGTTTGCTGCCTACAGTGTGTGTTACATTCCAAGTAAGGATTAAGTGTCTGTTTGGGAACCAAACACAAACCTCATGCTTTATCAATAGCTAGAGAGTCCCAAGATTGATAACATTACTGAACATACTTGAGAATTAATTGTTTTTCTTGTGCAGAGTGAAGAAATTAATTACGTAATTTAGAAACCACAAATTCTGGTTTACAGACTTTTGACTAGATTACCCATTAAAAAAAAAAAAAAAAAGCACCAAAAAACCCCCCTGAATCTAGGATCAGTATCAATAGAAGTCTACCTCAAAGGTAATAAAAGTCAGGAATTAATTCCTGTTACAATCTTCACCTGAAGCACACAAAAAGCTTCTCTTTCTGATGTTCAAACTCTGTTAGTGACAAGCTTAAAAAAGAAAAAATAAGCAAAGCCCTCTGCCAAGCAGTTTTTCTAAAAAACTTTGTTAGCATATAGCATACATAATACTTAATTCTTTCCTTTCTCTGATATTTTGAGACAATTGTTACCAACTGAATGAGCACAGGGATAAAGCTTGCTGTCAAAAAACCAAACGAAGTCTGAGACTTACTGATGTTTTTATGGGGAAAGGAATGATTAGCAGGTGAAGTCAAGTAGATACAGCCTCATTAAGCTGTCACATTACATTTCATTATTGTCTTTCAGTTTATAATGAGATGAGAACGCTAAATGTTTACTAAATTACCCCCCAAAAAAGAGAAAATGCTCAAAATGTTTCCGTTAGCCAATGAAATTCCTTCCTGTGACACAGGGCAAAAAAAGCAAAAACGATCTGCATGTCTTTCCTGGCTTATTTTCTGAAGAACATAAATAAAGCCTAATCACAAATACCATGCCACACTTGCATGGTACAGCTGTTGACACCTTAAGTCAACAAAAAGAAACAGCAAATATTGATTATAGCAACAAGTTGCTTCCCTACAAAATAAAGACAACCATCAAGGAAATCCTGATTTGTTTCAAAAAAACAAATTGACAATTGGCAATGAATTTTTTTGCAATTTTCCCTATTGACAAAAATAGCCACAACTCAGCCTTTCCGATTGGAATGCTAGTCAAGTCTGTTTCTGCAAAATTTTGTCAGTACCTTTCAGCACTCACATAATATTTCTAAGGAAAAAGCATGATAAATACACTGTTACTGCTTCACAAGGCAGTATCTTTAATGAAAAGAGATCTTCAACTTGTATTCATAATCCTCTTCCTTTCTTATGTCATTCCATTAAACAAGAAATGATAGCTCAGTTACTGAATCTGCAAGCAAAAGTAGGCTGAATCAAACATTCAAGTTTTTGCAACTTTTTGATACTGAACACTCTTGATTTGTTTTCCCACACTATTGTTCGATAAACCCTTTCTTTCACTTTAACACCTCATAATGAATTCAGATATCTTTTCTGTTATGGGTTGTTTGGTTTGGTTGTGGCGGAAAATTCTGTGTAACTTTGATTTATACTCCAATCCACACACAAATTCGAGGGAACAGGTCGTTCCAGATGCAGTACATGACAGTTTTCTGCTCTTTTCCAGATGGGTGTTATCTTTAAGATTTCAGTTTGTTTACATTTTCCTGTATATTACAGTGACTAGGCACTGAAAGGTTCATGTATCCAGTTAAAGACTAACTAGAACTTCAATTTATAGGTTGAAAGAGATTAAATTAAAAATAAGATTTTAAGGAGGCTAAATTGACATAGATTAAGCAAATGCAGTGAATATGCCATGAATGCAATTTTAAAAGATGCATGGAATATTTCTCTGGCAAGAACAGATCTCTCAAACCACAGATATATTTTATTCCACTCCTTACTTACATTCATACCTGACAACTGAGGACTGTCATTCAACACCAGTCTTTTGTCAGATGTGCTACTTCAATATCTGAAGTTGTCACAGCGCTGGGTATGACTGTTAACTATACCTTCAAAACTAATATAAGGAACAAACTGCAGGTTCCCAATTATTTTCCACCAGCTTTGTCACTAGTTGAATTGCAGGGAAGTACCTGTACACTCATTGCCTTCCACTCACACCACAAAGCCCCGGAAGGCATGCATTAACGGAACTTTTTTCTGCATTTCTTGGTCTTAATCTCCCATTGCCTTTTACTTCCCTGTACTTTTCCCAAATAAAATTCCTCTAACCCTTCTCCTGAGGGAGAAAGGGTGGTTTAGTGATTACTGTAATTTCTTTTTATACTGTTTATCCACTGCAAAGTCAATGTAGTGAACAAGAGTCTACAGCTGCAATCATCTGTCATCTGGGTTCTGGAAATAATCAGCCTGTTGCCTCAAAAGCTAGAAGTTACATTATACAAATTACTTGACACTGTGCAAGTCTGAATGATTGCAGCAAAGCATAGACCTTCAGATACAATTGCCATTGAGTGGTGATGTGCTGACAATGTTTTTCTTTAAACAAGGTGTTAATTTCGCAGATGTTTTCCATGGTCAGGATAAAGAGAAGCAAGTCAGCTGGAGAGTGCATCCCCATGAGGCTCCAGGACAGGCTGGCCTCAACTGCTGTCTGTTGACACCTGCTGATCTAAGGAGTTTGTCAGAGGAGATCATTCCCAGGTAAACACTTCAAAGGGCTGGAGAAAGGAAAAAGCCAGACTAAGCAGCTCCCTCCCATTACAGCTCATTAAACTCTGGATTGGGTCTAGACAGCTTGGCAAGCAGTGGGCAAAAAGGGGGAAGCAAGAAAAATGAGACTTGTCTTCAGCAAAGCCTTAATTGTACCACTCCTCTTCCTCTTATGGACAGCAAGAACTACCAGCACAGGATAGGGACTTCAAAGACAAACCCTCCCACCACCGGCAAAGGTAGCCCCAGGAAGAAGGGCTCTGCTGCCACTGTCACTGCCACACTAGCCTGGCAGCCAGCAGAAAGGCAGGTAACCTGCTCACTCCCAGCAGCCCTGTCCAAGAGAGGAGACCTCAGCTTGATGCCTAGGGACAGCCCGGAAAACTTTCCATGTTACTCTTAGAGCACTCAAGCCACCCTGTCCATCACTATCCCCTCTCTTTCACCAGGAAAGACCAAGTGCTACAGAGAGGACTACTGAAGTGTTGGCTTTGGTTTTTTTCTGGTTGTTGTTGGTTCGGTTTGTGTAGGGGGAGCAGCATCGCTATTGGCTTGCATCCGTAAAACCATATTCAAGCTATCAAAACAAGAGAAGTTAACTTGAATCCACAGATCAAGCCAGTTCAGTCAGTGTCAGAAACAAAACAAAGAAGAATGAAGAACTATGTATGCTCTCAAACTGGCCTTCACTTCAAGCTTTTAAATCAGCTCATTTTTCTGGTTGCTATATAGTTGCACGTTTAATATTTCTAACTAAAAATAAAAGGGTGGTGAACTCCAATCTTATCTATTAAAATTCACGAAGTAAGTATATTAGAATAAAATATACTCAAGTTTACTTCAGGTCTTATGAGAAGAAACGGACAGTAATAAAAATTCTTATAATAGAGAATCTTTTAAATAAGAGTTATTCATGATGATTACAAAATCTCCCTAATATTCTTTCATAGCTCTGTATGAGCAAGTCCAATAGCTGATGGGCCCATTCAGCTCTCAGTATCCACTCTCTCACCTTTCCCACATACCTTGCCTCGGTTGGTTCTACTATCAAACTAATAACAGCATTTAAAAAAAGATATATTTGAAACTAGCTCATTTATCAGCTAATTACAACATTGTAATCAGATTCTCTAACTTATTAGGTAGGTATAACTGACCTTGAATCTTATCTTCCTGTAAGAAATTACTCCTGAGAGTCTGGAGCCCTATAACTGAGAAAAATTCGTCTCCCCCCCCCCNAGGCATCGTAAATTACTAAAAATTTCTTCTCCTAAAGTCCTGCAACGATATCAACTGTCAAACACTGTTGTGGAGAATAGTCTTCTCTATGATGAATCATATCTATCTCAATTACTGGGACAGAAAGCATATCCAAAATGCCAGAAAGCACTCTCCACAAATATCCTTTAGTCAGGCTCTGCGTTAAGATAACCACACATCTAAAATGAGTCAAAACTCTGGAGGCTGCAGCATTTAGTCAAGACACACAAGAACTTTGTCTCTAGGCTGATGATTACATTAATCTACAAAATGCCCCGTTTCTTTCAGTCAAATGATTTTACAAGTTTACCTATGAATAAAAAACTGCTATGCAAGACAGGAGAAATAAACGAGTTGACAAGATGACATCCTAAGCTCCATATTTTCTTAACACTGGATGAACAGAGTAAGGAAAAAGACAGTTTTTTTTAAAAGAAATGTAATAGCAGCGTTGGACAACCGTGAATAATCTCTTTCCTGTGATGTATTTCCCTGAACAACTAAGGGTGGATAAAAGTTCTCTTAACAGAACAGGAAGACAACTGCTTCTTTAACCCCCGATGACAGAAGCAAGTTGTTTTGTAGCTATGGGGAGAGATTTGCCATGAATGTGCAAAACAGATCTCTCCCCCTTGATATTATACAGAGCTACAGCACTGCAGTTTCAGTGATCCCAATTTTTATTCTCTTTGGCATGCTCCTTGGTGATATGAAGGGGTTTTACTTTATAAAAAAAGTATCTAGGTATTGAACTGTCCTTTTCTGTTGGCAAAAAAACCCCACCCAACCTCTGAATAGTATCTACCTGGTTTTCAGCTTAATTCTTTAGCCATAAAAAAAAAAAAAAAACACCCTAAAACAAACAAACAAACAAACAAACCCCACTTTTTTAAAAAACGTGTTCTGATGTTAAACTCCTTTGGAAACCATCAATATTACACAATGAAGATGAGTATTTATTTTATGTCTGTTACTATTTTCTCAAGTCTGTTTCCAAACCTCGATTTCTCAAAAGCACATTCAGTGAATTCACTCAGCTGAGTGATTTCCTACTCAATGCTGGGAATAAAGAGCCTATAATGTGGTTTTAAATTATTGAAGTCTGAAAAGCACTTCCAGTTGTAGCAATTACAGCTACAATCAGGTTTTTACTATTATACATACATAAGCTTTATCATCAATCCCTCCCCAAATCACATCTTACATTTACTTACATTATGTATGTATTATGTCTGTGTTCTGTATGCATCCATATAGGCTTTTTAGGTTTGGGTTCTTATTTTCCCTTCAGTAAGTATGTTTCAAGACAGAAGTAAGGGGGGAGGGAAGTGATTAGAACTTTAGTGTTCACAAGAATGCCAATTACAGCTGAAAGCTGCACTTATTTGAGTGACTAGTAAGCACAGAAAGTGGAAAGAAAACAAGTCCCTCGTGTTTTTTGCTCTGGCTATGGCCTTCTCTTGACATAACCAAAAAAACGTTCTGTTTATGACAGCAAACTCCATCACAGAGATCTTTGTCCACTAGACACTGGCCTTAAACCAGCTCATTGACTCACACAGAAGTATGAAAGTATCAATGTATCAGTCACATTCTTTTGCAATTTGATATATGTTGGTTTCCTAAATGAAAATATGGAATGAAAACATAGAAACACAGGAAACCTCTTCCTTCATGGAAAGTTTGTAGTGGAAATTATTACTTTGGCTTTGCCCCTATCTTTAACTTTCTTGCATGTGAAAACCCGCCTGGATAGATGAGACTAAGTACCCGTATTTGTGGTACCTAAAGTTACGCTTTCCTCAGGAAAAATAAAATATGCTTCTTACAACGTTAACGATGATTTCATCTTTAAGTAACAAGCTGAGGCTATTTTAAAAAGCCATCTATCTTCAGATGCATTGTAAAATATTTTTCAGTAGCATACACAGCAGTATTTTTGACTGATTTGTTTTGCCAGAAGTTGTGCATCGAAGACGGAGTCTGAGCCACAGTTGTCTCCAGGCTCTTCTCAACTCCTGCATATGGTTTTCCACACAGAGTGCAATTCATCCTGATGCACAGAGCTGGCAGAAGAGCCTACTTTAGTCCTAACAGGAGCAATTGGAATAATATTTTTTTTACAGGGATACTTTTTGTTCTTTGCTCTTGCGTATATTCATTGGGCACCATGGTATTTTAATTACAGTGATTTGTATGTGATGTAGTAACACCTCTCAGTTGATTCAGAAATGTGAATGAAATTGCCTCTTCTTACAGGTCCAAAAATGAAGAAATTTCGTACAAAATTATGACAGACAAGAGAGCATAAGAAAAATACAGTGCATGAATCTTGTCTTTCCCCTGACAGAGCATCAGACTAACTGAGATGATTTTTGAGGAGATGGTCGAGTAGGACAAGAATCCACGTGATGCAGGGGCGATGGGATAGAAAGAGGTCATCATTGATAAAGAAGAGTCTGTAGGTCACCAGTACCAGTGCTAATATCTATATGTGCCTGTAACCTACCTTGACACCTACAAGATCACCACCAGAATAAAAGTCAGCTGAGACTAAATAATAAAGCAATTTACAAGCCTAAAGGGCAGAGAGCTGTTCTTCACCCTTTTGTAGGCAAAATTAGAGCTCCAGTGCTTGTCATTGGATATGGTGTTACAGAATGGGGAATATAACTTCCTGCGTTTTACAAACACGATAAGAGAATAACATACTTCAGAAATCATCACGTAACTTTTTCATTACTAATTTACTTCCTCCATCCTCCCTCTGATCATCTGATAAAATAATTTACACCACAACAAGAACAGGAAGAGCTACATGCTAAGGAATCTCCATTCTAAAAAGCACTGTATATTAAATATTAATATGCCTTCACTGGTATCGTACAGGGTATGTAGACAGAAAGAAAGGAAACTATGACTCACATTTTCCACTCAATTTATACAAAGGCTTCCATTAACATACCAACAATGAAATGCCTGCAGCAAGGAGAGCATAACCTCTTCACCAGTAAATGTAAACTATATGTCCACACGCACACGCATCAAGAGGGTCTGATTACACCCAGTGTAATTAGAAACTCGAATAGTTTGTGATATCTAAACCCAAGATGCATACATAGTCTTAGGACCACATGCTATCCTTGGAAGAATACTCACAGGTTGCATGGATTTCCACATTTCATTGAAGCACTGCAGTAAAACAGATTTTTATAGTGGTTTTCATACTTCAGTAGCATCTGGCTATAGCACATTGTAATGAAAATATAATTTATATTAAGCCTCACTGTGTAGCCCCGGATATTGACAAACTCAAATTCAAACCCACCTTCTTCCATGCCTGCTCTTAGAGGGTGCATGTAACTGCTGATCTTGTCTTTAGCAAAGAAATGGATAATTGTCAACCCAGTTCTGTCAATTTACGAAGTGATACTTTATCTATCTTTCACTACATGACAAAAGCACCTCTCTCTCACAAACACTACTGTGTACCTGGGAAGATGTTGTTCATCATCCTTCCCACCGTATGTCTACAGACAGCAGAGAGTATGAAAACCTAACTCTCAATTCTAAGGAAGATGTACTGGCATAACACCACATAAAATTAGTGGTATTTCACCCTTCGGCTTCAGAGTTAGACTGACCTAAGAATAATGCAAATTACCTCAGAAGAAAAGACAGGGGAGAAGAGAAGGGGAAAGGGATGAGGCCAGACCACAGCTGTAACTCAAGGCGCCACGTAATGGTTCTGACTTGCCTATTTGCAGCATGAGAA
This sequence comes from Pandion haliaetus, assembly GCA_013401275.1. Classification (NCBI taxonomy): domain Eukaryota; kingdom Metazoa; phylum Chordata; class Aves; order Accipitriformes; family Pandionidae; genus Pandion; species Pandion haliaetus. The sequence goes on from VYZV01045378.1 coordinate 72,532, forward strand.
GCAAGTAGGTGAGCATGATGTGGTCCTACCTGCCCTGCACGCCAGTAGGTACAGCCAGTCAGACCATGGTAGTGCTGTGGCTCCATTTCTCTACATGAACATCCAACACCATTAAGTAGACATGAGAGAAAGCCTCAACTGCAGGTCTCTACAACAGGTCCAGTGCCTTGTCTCCCTTTAGTGATAGGAGCAGAACAGCATTTGTGGTTTGGATAAGGTGGTTCTTGGAAAGGACATGTGAAAAAGCCCTAAGTAATTCTACAGAGAATCAAGTTCTGCAGTAAGACCTATAAGATCATACACTATGTGCTCTGATGTCCCTTGAGTGATGCAAAGTATTTTATATTCATTAAGAACAACTTGCATACTGAAGCATTCAAGTTGCCTTGTGCCAATTGACAATTAAGATCTGAGTAAAATTTTCGAAATGTTCTTACTCAATGATACTACACTTCTTTGGCTCTACAGATCTTACTATTTAAAAATAACAATGAAAACAACATTCAAGAACAGTGTGTTAAAAGTTAGCAGTAACATATCAAAGCACAAAGGAAAAGAGATGGTTCGCTATTTCTTCTCCATATTGCCGAAGTACCAAACTTTTAGAGTAATTATTATCACTTAAACTACTACTACTACTACTATTATTTTGGCATGTAGTAGTCCAAGGACAACCGTGGGTTCCACATTAAAAAAAAAGAATAGTCCCATCCCTTTTATCTATAGAGTAAAAAGCTACCAATATGATGGGCATGACTGCCAAAAGGGAAAGGTTCTTAGCAGAAAAACCGCCATCAACCAAGCCACCTTTACCAAAAGCTAGTAGTTAGTGAATTATTCTTATACTTCCCTGATTTTCCATTTCAAAATGCCCCTTTTCTTCTAGAAATGATATTTACGTAACGGATTATTGTTTATCATTTGCATTTGCACAATAGGGCATTTTTCAAGTGTTTCATATATACTTTTTTACCATTGAGCAGAGGAAGAAAGTAAGTTTCTGTGGAATAGCAGTAGTTTTCAAGATTTAGTGCAAACCCACAGATTCAAGTGGTTCATAAAGGACCCCTATAAAAGCATTATTTCAAATGCAGTTCATGTAGCAAATCATCAGAACTATAGAAAAAGAGTAAGAAATCCTTGTGCAAATCAGCCATATTATTCTCTCCACTACTACTGCTCAGAACAAATAGTTCAATGATTACAGTTCAGACTATATTTAGGATAAAGTAAGCTAAAGGCATCCTGCTGAGAACAAGAAAGAATGGAAAAAAAAGATGACCGTACTTTCTGAGAAGAGCTTAAGCCAGTTGTTGATGGAAATAGTTTTTCTTTTCCACAAGGTATATCCAAGGGGTTTGTAAATTAAGTTTTCCTTGCTTACTTGTAGGCAGTGAGAAGGAAGAGAAACCAGACAGCTATCCATTAGGGGAAAGACTTTGATGTGTCTGCATGACTAATGAGCACACTGACAAAAATCAATTCTTGTAAACTTTATAATCTATTTAACATGTACCTCATCCTCAATGAAAGGGAGCACAGTCCTTCAGGATGTAACACTATAATGGAAACCTCTGTCGGAAGAGACGTGGTACCTAGCTGAGGATCAGAAAAAAGTGTTCATACCCAGCACGTGTTTTACTGAACAAACACCTATGCTGCCACATAAAATCTGCAAATAAAGCCAAGCCAACAGCTTCAGCCACTACTTAACATCTAGAACTCCCCAGCAGTTCTCCCCTCACTAGTAACACTTCAAGAGAACAAGCCTCAAATGATAAGAGGCTAGCATTCTAACAAAGGGGAACAGTCATGCTCTTCTGCTGAGACAGATCAACTCCTCCAGATGCAAGACACATATTTTTAAATCCAAATCCTTCCTGGTCTAATAAAATTAAACCCGAAGTTACTATAGCTCCAAAAATGCACACGAAACACATACATGTGCTCTTTCAAAAGACTGTAGGAAATACTACTTTCAGATTCATCTAGCCCTTCTCTATCCACATGCAATTTGGTCTGGTCCAAAACACGCTTCTAAAAGCAGCCATCCCCCACTTCCCAAAGCCAGGAGGAAGGTCACAGCCTGGTCCCAGGTGCAGGGATGCACCCCCAGCTCCTCACCGTGCTGCTTACAGCTGGTCCTTCTCACACCCCCAGCTGCACCTGGGCACCTCAACCTCTTCCTAACAGGCCATTCACAGCACCTGTGGCACCAGTTTCCCCAGCTCACTCCGAGGGAAGTGCAGAACCCAACGCACAATCACTTCCACTCTTCTTAGCGTTAAATGGTGTAAATTGGTAAAATTTTCTGCTTTCAGCTAGTCGACACAGAAAACAGTTCTGCTTCATCAAAATGTCAATGTTTCATTTAGCTGTATCTCACTTGATTCCCTAAGAGAGTGTTAAAAGTTTTCAGTAAAGAGACACTAGAAAAGGCGGTCATCTTATAGTTCAGAGGCTCACTTTTAAACACAAGAGATTTAGTGCGCTCACAAATAATACAAAAAAAATAAATCATGGCTTCAATCCAAATCAAGTGATGCATAGATCACTGCATCTATATCCAAATTTTCTTGATATTCTTGATGCTGGTATTTCCCTGCCACTAGCTACGTAACCAAAAATATGTCCTTCACTCCAGTTGTTCAGGGAAAACTAGGAAAATTCCATTCCAACACAAATTCTTCAATAAAAATGATGAGACAAACTCTGCTGGCTCTGGTTTTGGCCCTATAAACAGGGAGACAGTCCCATATCTTGGTCCTGCATAATGATCAAATTTGAACAAATCAATAAATTTACCTTTACCTTTTTCAGCTTCACATTCCAACAGCTTCATGTTGGACACTGTTGTGACCTAATAATGTGAATCTACGGTAATTGTTAAACTTTCTCCTCCTCCAACAAATTAAAAGCACACAAATATTTCACATACATATTCTACTTTTGGTCTATGTATATGCTTTGCTTACACGTATCTCCTTTTAAAGCCAGGCCACTGCATGTTAGTACCAGAATGAATGTAAATCTTCAAACAATAAGGTATGCTGATACATAACATTTAACACACAGCTGACTCAACACCGTAAGTGTTTGCTTCAATGTCATTACCACCTCTGCCCACACTGAGAATATCAAATACTGTATAATCACGGTGCTATGACAATAACAGTTCTACAGAAGGCTGCCTGTGGGTCCTACTAGTATTATAATGGCTCCATGAAACCTGGTATGCTACTGGCTATAAAAAGTAGTGGGGTTTGCAGAAGTATGCTCTGTGTGCATGTGTGTATTTGCACATGTAAATGTTTGCACGTGTACATGTACATAGATGTGTATTTGCCCACCCTGAATCAATATTAAGTCTTCAAATATATTAATTTTAATAATTATTGAACATTTAAAAATCTATTTTAAAGGACTTAGCATTGGCATTGCATAAATGCCAGGAGAAACTTCTTATTCTCAAATTACAGCACAGAGGTTGGATCTTTAAAAGAGCCTAAGGGTCTAATGTACATGGTAGAGATACAGGAGCTAGCTCTAAGTGAACCCATGGCAGGTGTAAGACTCATTATAGCCCTGTTGGCATGGAACTCTGCACTTCTCAGCAGAGTGAATTATCATGCATGGAGCTCCATATTGAAGCTACTGAACTAACTGACTTTGCCATTGACTACAATGAGCTTCTCTAAAGCTGAGCACAAACTCAGTGCAAAACAGAATCAGATCAATGCTAAAGCTGAATATCCAGCATCAGGCACCTGGAAACTTCTTTCGCTGTTGCTGAAATTCATGCAGAATTGCTACTTAGTAACTACAAAGCCCTTTCAATTAGGAACAAGAACTTATCACTGTGGGGATTAGCCTTATATTTCAGTTCACTTTCAATAAAACAAAGGCTTCAGCTATGTCCCAAGCCCGATCGTTAGCAGGGTTCCTCTTGGACCCTGCTTGCTTAGCTCATGTACAGAACTTGCCTTCTTTCCAGCACTCTGGAGCTAACTGAATCACTTTGTTAGTAACACTCAGCAGGGAAAGTACCTCAACAGTTACGACGTGGTTTTAGCTCTCAGTTACTGAGTAAAAATGGATTGAATCAACAACTGCATACAGACAAACTTTTCCTGAGAAAAACCCAGACCACTGCCAAATGCAGAGTTGCATCTTCAAGAACAAATCACGAGGGCCAGTGTTATGATGGGGGAACGTTATCATAGACAGCTATGAGTTCAAAGCAGCCTCCATGGTTGTGGTTACTAACCAAGCAGATGCTGCAGCTGAAGCAACTCTAGTTTATATGTTTAGTGAGGTAATGTTTGTACTTCATATAACATTAGTTAGATCATTACTGAAATTAAGTGGTCAGTACTAGTATCAATTTTAAAATGTGATTCTGACAATCTGGAAATGGTTCAGGGAACAGTAGTATTATAGTATTATTCAGGTCTTGGAAATCTGCCTTAAGAGTGAAAAGCTTAAGCATTTAATCTATTTATTTTATCAAAGAGAAGGTTAAGATGTGACCTGATTATCGTTTATAAGTAGCTACACGTGAACAGACTCCTCAGATTAGACAGCCATTTACTCTAGCAGAGAAAAGCATGGCTAGATCCAAGAGCTGGGAACAAAGTGAAAGTATGAATTTTTAAGTGAGATTAATTAACTATTATGATGACCTATGAAAGGGTAAGACAGGTGGATTTTCCTTTTTTTTGTGGTACATTTAATCATAACGCATTGTCTCAATAGGTATTTACCAGATGAAATTATATGGCCTGTTATCAGAAGAACAGAACTGTCCTTACCACCTAAGCACATACACAGCCTTCACATTATGGTGGCATTTTCACTTCAGGCTGCAAATCGATCAACACAAGCTACTGGGCAATTATACGCCAGTAAAGAGCTGTCAATTAAAGAAGGCAACTACATTCTCTCATCTATATTCCGTCTAAAATCAATCCCACTTTGAAGCACTGACACACAGATGTGGATATGCAAACCTGTCTATACGTGCACACACACAAAAAACCCTCAACAAAATGAAGATTTTTATTTCCAGTCTTGAAATATCTCTACAATAAACTTTGCTCACTATGAAACTCCCTGGCCTAAAGAACAATGTAACTGAGATATAAAATGTGAACAGCAAGATCTCTAACATTTCAAGGCCCTGGCACCTTTTCTTTCCTTTCTCTGGCAATATCAATTTAACACAATGATCACAAGGTAACACAAAGCAGTGTGACATTTCGGGATGCTGCACATTACAGTTTGCCTTCATTAGAGCAGCAGCAAGAAAAACTATTTCACTCTTGAACTCTTCTGCATCACTAAGATCTGCTTTGACAAAAAAGCTGTAACTTCCATTGAACTCCCATTCCCTACTCAGAACAACTCCCAAAGAGGGTATCAGAAGGCAATAAATAGCATAATACATTAAAAAAATAAAGCCAATGTAATTGCTTTTGATCTGATTCTTATGCTAAAAATACACTAAGGAGTCTGAAGAAATGTTGTAAACCTTCTGAAACGTGAGATCCTGCTTGGCCCTGTTCAGCTCCTTAGAATACTTTTTTTTTTTGTTATTTATGCAGGACACTATAAAAATGATGCTGAGATTTTAGTGCATAGAACTAATATCCTTAAACATGTTTGGTAAAGTATCATTTTTATATCTCTGTATGGCATTCAGTATTTCCTTTGCTTTTCTTTCAATTGCAAAACAGTGAAAATTCAAGAGAGCATTAGATTGTGACTGAGAAGATAAAATTGAGTTGTCTGAGAAGTCAGTGTAAAACCTGAAAGTGAGGAAGAGAATTAGCTGGCAGTCTTAAGAGGCAACAAAATGATGAAATAAAAACGCAGTGTTCTTCAAGAATACAATAATTCTATCCAGGGAATAACTATGATAAAATATCTTCAAGCGTAAGACATTTTAAAAGACAGTAGGAAAGCATAAGAGAACTAACATTTTATTGTGTCTTTATACTTATAGATACATACAATACAGAACTGAGTTTGGACCTTCAGGACTGAGAACAAAGGACTATCATATTGTATGGTATTTACTCCTTAGCTAATTACAGTTCATGAGAAAAACACAATGAGCAGGAGGAATTTGGTGTTCATGAAGCACTAGGCAGTATCAGTGACAGAGGTCAGCAGAAGCTGATGAGAACTTACATGGTGAAAACACAGGGAGGCATTCTACATCTATGACATCTTTTTGTCTACAAAGGTGGAATATGCCTGTAATTAAACCCTTCCACAGTCTACACCATGTTGGGTTTGGTTTTTGTTTTGTTCTTGGCTCCTGCATCTCCTGAAAATATAGCTCTACTTCAGTTTCATGACTGTCTCAGTTGCCACATGCCTCTGGGAAATATGGGTAAGCCAGTGACAGTATGTTCCCAATATGATTTATGGTTCTTGCAGAAGTTCTCTCTGCTGTTCTCCTCCTCTTTTCCATAGACATATAATAATCTCCCAAAAAGGTATAGAGGAGGTCGTTCAATGGGATTTTCCCGTTTTACAAAGATGAAAATGCTCCTTTTTCCCTCCTTCCATCTACCAAGCTATCTGACCAAGCCACAAAACCTCTTTAGGACTTATGACAGAAAACTTGGGTATTTTTTAAACTTTATTGCTGATACTGATTTGTTGGAACGTGGTTAGCGTATCTTTCCATATAATATATATACTCAGAGTGTAATAACCATAGGTAGAAAGACAGGCTAAACTTTAGCCACCTCATTACCAAGAAAACTGAT
>VYZV01045380.1:3213-22513 GCA_013401275.1 Pandion haliaetus
TTCCACATCCTGCATAATGTTCTTTCTAATTCTATTTCTTTGTATAAGATTTGGCTGCTCACCTTAAATATATGCAACAGAAGTATTAGAAAAATTTAATATTTTTTCCATATATAAGCATTTTCTTTTAATTTCTCACTTGTACTCCCATAGAAAACTCTTACTGAAATGGGTTTTATGTATTTCTGAACTTTTCACTATGCACTGTAGAATCATATCACCGCACTTGTTTCTCCCTCTTACTGAACAAATTCCTTCTAAATTATGTTAACTAATCTAATGGGAATTACTAATAGAATCACAATCATTTGGGTTGGAAAAGACACTTAAGATCATCGAGGCCAACCGTAAACCTAACACTGCCAAGTCCCCCGCTAGCTACTTCATCGTTACACTACCCTGGGACAGTGTTCAGCCATGAAGAGTTCACCCAGCTCCCAACTTTCCTTTGAGTTTTCTTCCTCTTTTTCAAGCCAAAGCATCAAAGCAGTGAGATTGCTGAGATGTGACTGAGAATAGACTTCGGTATGCAGGATTCTCATTAATGCCAGTAATGTGTGAAAACATTACTAAGCTTCTGATACCAGCTTTTGTGCTGTTGATCAAGAACAACTCTGCCTGTTCCTTACAGAATCATTAAGAGCCATGACAGAATCCATGAGGATATTTTTATATAGTTTCTCTTCAAAGTATAACCATATCTTAGGAGTTCAAGGAGAGTCCTAACTCTATTCTTAGGGGAATAGGAAGGACAGCTCACATTCTTCCAAAAATAAGTATGTTGCAAGCTAACACATAGTCAACCTTTCTTGTCATTCTGCCAGCTGTTCTGCAGTGCAAGTCCAGCCAGTGCTCTAACAGTGCAAATAGCCATTCTCATGCTGTCCATTGATTCAATGTTTGCTATACTGTAACTTTGCATTAAGGGTACACAAAAGCTGAAGAGAGCAGGAACAGCTAGATGGTGGGATTTTTCCTTGCTACTTTTCCAGATTTTTGTACCTAATTTTGTAGGTTTTTTTTAAAATAATAATGCAATACTTTCCTTAGAAACAAGTAAGTATTTATACTCCACAGAGGCCCGTTAAAGAAATATTTGCAACATGGTAAACTTCCTAAGAAACATACTCTGGAAGATATCCAGAGCCTGTTACCATTTTTTTTTTCTGGATCTTTTGACATAGATTCATTAATTCCTTTTCTTCTTCTTCTTTTCTTTTTTTTTAAAATTTTCAGTACAGATGTTGTGCTCATGCATATCCTGCCAAAAAAACTTTTCTTCAAGAGGGTGTTGTGTACCTTTTCTCTTTTAGAGCACCTGGATTAACTGTTTTAAAAGACAGAAATACCACACTAGAAGGACTTTGGACTGTCCCAGTCTGGCAATGTGTAAATTCCTAACCTATGCAAAACCTACCTACCTGTCCCGTTTCAGTTCCAGCTTGCTTTCCCTTGCAGCTGCCTGGACCTTCTCCAGAACGTTAACTGTTTAAAAATACTGTGGCAATGCACGGGTAATGCTTTAGGTTTGAAATTAATACAGACTTTCCCTCTCTATTAGCACTTCAGATATCCAGTGTAATAGTTTCTAACAAGTTCATTTCCTTATCTGTGCAGCACTTGACGGGTTTTGAAATTAAAAACCCTAACAATTTGTTGACAGTGCTTTCTTTCTCCTTTTACTTTTATTGATACCCTTTCTTCCACTACCACTGACAATAGTGACTCTTCATAGTGAGCAGGGATTGACGAATGGACAGACCACGGGACTCCTTGCTTTGTGGTAGCACTTACTCCTAGGTTGACGCAGAGACGTTAATACTCCCTGCTTTTTTTCTTAAACTTTTCTTTAATTCCTCAACTGTAAAATGTATGGAAATTGGGTATATGTACTTGGCGAAGAATATCTATGGGTTTTTATTCTCAGTTATCCTGGGTCAAAGAAACTGGTCTGTTGCTCCGACCCATTGTTTTGTTGAGGTATTGTTGACTATTGTTTGATGTCATGTAGTGTTAACCAAAATAGGCTGTGGCTTGGGCTAATTTGTAGCCACTTTTCTCTTAAGTACAGTAGCTGAAATTCAGCAATCCGTATTCTTCCACCAGCCAATGATTGGTGTTTTGTCCAGGTTGCAATGACGTCTTTGGAGTGAGTCACTTGAGGATTATTTTAACCTAGCTGAGGAAATTGGCACTGCAGAAGGGAAGCTGAAGCTACTCCCAAAGGAATTAATAGCAATAAGCTTGAGTAGCAACCATGTTAAGTACCTTAAGGTATTCTGTATCTTAGGGCAGCAATTTTTTCACCTAATTTCCCAGTTCAAATCATTTCACCCCAGGATAAGGATGCAGATGAGTACTCCAAGCATACATAATTTCAAGTTCTAATTGTTGCCCTCAATAATTGACAATATTATCTGCCTGTTGCGACTTAAACATAGCATTTTTTCAAATGTGGTGGAATTATTTAGGACATTCTCTGAAAAGATTTTCAGAACCCATCAGCTGTTTGTCTGAACTTTGCAAATGAAGTAGCATGGTTTCTTTCTGTTTAATGATGCCAGTACTCCCTTGCCATTGTAGCTTCTTGCAGGAGCTTCCCTGGGCTTGGGGATAAAAAGGGGCAGTCAGGAGTTCTAAAACCAAACATGTTATGTTTCTTGGCTGGCATGGAGTACACACTGTCTTTCCATCTACTATAGCAGTCTAAATGCCTATTTCCTCTTGTTCTTTGAATAGGTGTTTATATAGGACATTGATACAGAGTACAATACACTTTGCCTCTGGACTGAAGGTCACATGCACATGTGCATTTCATTTTAAATGCTAAAGATTTCAAATTACTTCTTAACAAATTATTTTAGTAAGGTAACAGGAAAAGACAGAAGCATATGTATAGTGTTGTGCTGCTGCAAATCAAAAGCACAGTTTTTTAAAAATGATTCTTTGTAACTTCTTTCCCATACAGTTACTTTCTGTTCTTACATTCTTTGGCTGTGGGTTGCTGCTTCAGTAGTCTCTGAGCATCCAAAAATTTAGGCTTGTGTGTGGCTTCAGTTTGCTTTTTGGCACCAGGACATTTGATTTTTGTAAGATCTCGGCAGAATGATTCATTGTTTGATTTGTTAGTGAAATACCATTATGCGCTACGTAAATAAGAAAGGAGAGGCATTAGTCTGGTTTCATTCTTATGGAGGAGGTCAGTAGTGTTTTTTCCTCAATTTCTCTTTTGGCCTAAAGTGTGCTCCCTCTTAAGAACCTGCAGTTGATGCATCTCTGCGAGGCAGTGCTGCAGGCGTCTGGTGCGTTTGAAATGCAAGCTGGCATTTCATTTCTGGAATGCTTTTACTTTCTAAATCAAAACCAGTATGGGCTAAAACTGGGCAAAGAAATGCTGCTAAAATTGATTCCACATCATGTCAATAGCCTTGGAAGAAAGGTGAGGGCTGTGGAGGTTCCAAGTCTGGCCCGCTCTGAATGCATTTGAACTCTAGTTTTTGACAGCTAGTAAATTGATGCCCTTCCCGCCTCCCCCTGCCCCCGCTTTTCTTTCCCCGTGAATATCTCCTACCCACCCCAGTGCTTGGTGCCTCACTGGTAAGGGAGGGATGTGGATGAACAAGCAAGGTGATTTCTAGGGACAGACTTCTTTCAAATTAGTGTAAGAAGAGAGGCAGTCTATAAAGCAGGTATGATTTTGCTTAGGGGTTTTGCTTTGTCTTTAAGTGTCTTTATTTTCATTTCATGCTTCAAAGTCTGACTTTTATACAGTAATTCTGTAGGTGTTACCACTTCCTCGGGAACCTGTGACTCAGTCAAGGTATAAATGAAATGACATCACCAGCAACTCCTGTTTGAATTGCCTCTTTCCTAAATAGGGGCTGTTGGTTTTTCTTTTAATACTTGCACCTTTGTTTTGGGTTTGTTTTTTTCTTTTGTGAGGGGGGAGGGGATGAGGGCTTTTAATTATCTAAGGCAGCCTTGCCATTACGAGTAACCACACTGCATGTGTTTTATCCTTTTGAATCGTTGCAATCACCAATATTGAAGTTTACTTAAAATAGGAGATCCACGTTTCTACGCGAGCTATTTATGAATGAAATAATTGTAGTTTGGCCTTAGTAGCGGTTCTGTTGTTACAAAGCATTCTTAATTCACTCCTGATCTGTGGAGGGAGGAGGACAGCGGGGAGGGGAAGGAAAAGATCTGAGCATAATTTTCCGTTATTATTTTGGAAGTAATGCAAACACAAGAAACGTGTACTGGGCAGTTTTAATGGATCTCCCTCGCCGCTCTCAATAGCGTGTGTTTGCACCACAGGAGATTCTTGGTAGATTTCAGTCTCTCCTTTCCTGCAGCTGATACTCTTCAATGATAAGGCTATATATAAATACATGGTTGAAATAGGAGGAGCTGGAGTAAAGTTTGCTTCTTGGCAGAGTGCCTCCAAAGCTGGCAGGAGCAGTGGTTGCAGCAGGTAGGCATGGTATGGGGGGACCAGGCAGCTGCTGCAGCTGCATGGCTTGCTTGGACAAAACCCCCAGTGATGTCACTGCAGGAGCTGGCTGTTAAACTGTTGTTAAAAGTCATGTCAGGAATTCTTGTCATCAAAGGAATGTGACAAGTTGGATGTCTGTCTAGGTCATTTATTCATAGTGCTCATGGACAGGCTATAAAAATGTTGTGTTTGTTTATTATTGTCATGAGCAAAGGATCACTGTCCTTTTGTTTAAATAGTAGCAGTTTTGGAACTCTATAGAAGTTAGTGCAGCAGAGACTTTACATATTTCCTTTTGGTTGTGCTTTGATTGTATGGGTTCTCACTGAGCAGGCAGTGCCACCGTGGTTGCACTTTAAAGGAAAACTCAAAGTCCATGTATTCAGGGAGGTGGTATCAGTGACTACCGTAGGTAATGGTCTTTCTTCCAATTATGTCAATCCATGTCAAACTTTGGCACTATTAAGAACCATGTAATTAAAGTTATTTTTCAGTTGACACGCTAAACCAAAGTCCTAAAAAAAGGGTTTGTATCTCTTTTGGGTTTCTTTCTAATTTTTTTTTTTTTTTTTTTTTGTTAGTTTATTTCATCCTACCTTCCTAAAGTTGCTGTTCAGCTTCCTTTGGATTCTTCATTTTCTAAATTTCCCTTGTGCAGGGGTCATGCATGCTTTTAATGAAAAACTCTTATTCAGGTTCCACCCAATGCCTATTAGAGCAATAGTTGTATATTGTTATTGGTACTAAGTTGGGAATGCTTTGAGATGATAGGTGGCGTAAATGTAATAACATTACAATTATTTGGTCACACAGATACAAAGACAGTTTTCCCCTCATTAAAATGTTTACTATTGTACATCTCTTGCATGCAGTTAGACAGTATTTGTGATTTTCTCTTGGGCAGTAGTTAGGAATGAGTGAGCTATACATATTCTGCCCTGCAGGGCAGCAGCTGATGGATGTATAGTATGTAGCTAGATCATTCTCACCACCTGCCTGATATGCTTATGTGACTCTGTGGTCTCAGAAGTCCTGGGGGAAGGCATTTCAATTACTTGCTAACTACATTTTGTTGAACAGGAATTTAGTAGTGTTTAGCAGTCAAATATTACAGACTTAAGACAGGCTTCTTTGTAACCACACTCTGATTTGCAAGGGAGAAACAGGGAGCAAGTCAACTGCTGTGTGTTTCCCTGTTGCTGGAGGTATTCCAGTTTCATTTCCAACATTGATAGTATCTGTTACTTAATTTAGCTTCCTGTTGTTAGTATTTGGAAATGTCATTAAGAGATTCTAATAGATAACAAGATATCCACTGCTTAAAAATCAGCTAGGAACAGAGAATAACAACATACCTGTTGATCTGAGATACTGGAAAAGACTGGAAAAGAATGTGATTTAAATGTCACTTGAGTGCCAGGAGGGAGCTGACACTCATGCCACGAGGACGTGCAGCAGAACGTTGTTTCAGAATACAACCAAATTACTGCTTTTAAATTATTTTGTTGCTATAGCAGTGGGTGATTGTGGCTTCAGAAATTTTCGAAGCCAAAATGTTATGTTCCAGCTTTCACAGTTTGGAGGTTAATGTAATTAACTATTGTGATTTTTAAAAAGACTGCTTATTTAAAGCAACTTTGTCCTCTCCATAGTAGTCATAGACATGGGAAGATGGATTGAGGCAGAACACATGGGCTGTGCCACAGACCTCCACTGAAGCCAAAGAAAGTCACATCATCTCTGCCTCCCATCCATAGCCTGAGCTTTGTTTGGCAAATCTCTTTTGCTGAGTAAGTGCCTAGTACAACAGGACCAATCTTGATTGAGTCAGCTAGGCAATAGAATAGTACAAGTATTAGAGATGATACAGGTATTTTTCATCTCTAACATTGTCTGTTAATGCCTTTTTATCTAATCAGTTTGGACAAGGAGTTCAGAAGTGGTTAGTGAGATCCATTTGCCTCAATTTTTGGATGCCCAACTTTGGATGCTCTAAGCCAGACTTTGATGTCTTAAACTGGGTTTTGGAATTCTGAAAGGAGTCTGATTTCAAATGTAAAGACAATCTTACATTAAGCATGTATTTTAAAATCTTTATGTGTGTAAAAGAGGATTAAATAAAACTGTTGTTAACTTCTAAATGCTTGCTGTTTCAGTTTTGCTCTTTCTTGCATGTATGTACTGGAAAATATGCTTACCAGGATGAGCATTAGGTTTTGTGTAACAAATCAGCTAAAATAGTGAGGAGTCACAAAAGAGCTTTGTTATTCTTGTGGAAAAGAAATACAGAAAAGGAAAAAGTTAGTTGAGTGCACTTTTTGAAAACGAGTTTCTGGTTTTGAGGCTTATGCTGTGTTACCAGTCTGACTGCTAGAAGCTTAACCATTTGTTTCACAGTAAGTGCATGCTACTCCCAAAGGGATTCAAATCCACATTAAGCTTGGGTTGCTAGCACAGTTGGAAATCAGGCTAATATAACTTAGCAATCCAGTCTGAGGGTGGCTAGAAATAATACTGGTTGTGTTCTCCAAGGCCTGCACTGCCATTTAAAGTTTCTGTCCCCTAGAATTAAAGGTTTGGATTCATTTGCAAAAGGAAGGTGTGCATTGACTTTGGTAATGGAACAGAAGAATTAAGAAGCAAGAAGCAAGTAAGGATTGGACTTGGTTTTTTTTAAAATTTTCTTAATTAACAACCATTTCTTCATTAGTTCTGACTATATACTATAAATGTACTCCAGAGGAGAAAAAAAAAGGTTTGTTTGTTCATTTCCCGAGTGAAATAGAGAACTGTTCATGAACCAAGTACAAGGTGTAAATAAGTTGCCATGACCTATAATTTGTTGGACTATATAGTGGTGTTAGTGACATTTTTGTGTTTTACTAAACTTTCACAGTGTAGTCATTGGCTGTTTTCCCCAGTTAAACGTTTCACAAAAAAAAGTACAAAACTTCAGTTATGAGAGAAAAGCAAATAAACTGTAGTCCTTTGAAATCATTGCCCACTGCCCCAAATCTCTGTTGTAATGAAGCTCCAGTAATTCTTTTGTCCTCCCATGCTAGTATTTTCTTTTCCTCCCCTGTTTCCATTCTAGATGGGAGATATGCATGGGCAGAAGAAAAGCAGAAGTGCCAGAAGAAGAGGAACCTGGAAGAAAGCCGGGAAAGGCAGCTATAAAGAGATTGGCTTCCTGTTTGAGCCTTTAGGAGCAATGGATCAAGGATGCCCCAGTTTGGGAGTTTTCCCATCAGAGGTATTGTCATTGGCTTTGAGTAGCTTCCATTCCTCCTAAGAGCTTCAGTTTCCTTGGCTATTGACAGCTCTTAGCACATCCCTTTTTTTCTGGTCGGGGCCTGTCTATCTACGAGAAGTTCTGAGGCTTTGCATCAATTTTCTTCTATTCTGGAGCTTCCTCTTCGGTTGCTCTAGCTATAAGGTTTCAAAGGATCACAGGGAGTATAGGTTAGCCAGCCAGCTTTCTACTCCCTCTCACTCTGTTGCAGAAATTAAGTGCTACTTCTCTTTTGTCACTCAACTTTTCTAGCGCTCTCAGGAAGGAGGGGAACATTCGTAATTTGTGCCTACAGAGGAATTAGATCAATATACTTGCTTAAGCAGAATTCTTACTCACAAGAAAAAAAAAAAAAAAATATCTGGAAGCTTCATGATGTGATCCTGTACCTTAATGAACATTCCCTGTACTCCCTAAACACCATCCTATGTGGAAGTTCTGGAAGTGTTTTGGCTTAAGGTTATAGTGTAGCTAATTCCCACATCAGGGCTGCAAAGCTAAGCAATGGAGGTTTCCTGGGGAGAGAATCTTTGCTTTTCATCAGTCTGACTAGTTGGGTAGATTATAGCTTTCTCAACTCTCCAAATGTTGTTGCTGGTCTCCCAGCACTGTTTTTTCTTGTTTTGTTTTCTGTTCCTTCAATTCCCAAGAATCTGTTTTCTTTTTTCTTTAATTTAAAAATGAACACATCTGTTTTGTGGCTGTGTGGAAAGACTTGAAAATATGAAGCTAAATGGCTCAAGGACAGAATTAATTCCAAATGTAATTATTTATAATAACCTGATTTTAATTTTGCTTCTGAAAAATTCAAGAGAAATATTTTCTCATGCAGTGATTTCAGTGAGTTCTATGAATACATAACACAGCCGTGGTGAGATGTCAGTGTTACTACCTTTCCACCTTACAATTGTTTACGTAAGTTATCACCAAAATAACAGCATGGCAAGAAAGCTTTCTGGTCACCGAAACACTTTGATATTGTTCTGCTCGTTATGCCTTGGCCTGTGCAGGACAAACAGCTGACAAATCAGCTGAGATGTGTGCAAGTCATATAAAAGCAATGGTCTAGATCCTTTCCTTAATATTGTAAAGGCAGAAAACCAGTTTTTGAATGGCTATGGAGTAGTGTAAAGAAGTCGATTCTCTAGTAGCAAGATCACGTATTTGGCAGCTATGATGCTTTATTTCCTCTGTATACCAGCGTTAGATGTTGCATTCCGGGCAGCTAATCAAATTGGATACACTCACAGTTTTCTTTTTATTGAGCTCTGGAAATCAGCATTCTGAGTATAGATTTCTATGCTATTAATAGCTCAAGAGAAGAACTTCTTTTATAATTCAGAAAAAGTCAGTTTGAAGAACTGTTTGTCCAGTTGCAGATTTTGGAGCCTTGGGCAGATTTTATTTTTGCAGTCACTGGCAAGTTACTCTAGTTTTACGCCAGCCAAGTTACTGTAGCTTCCCGCAGCCACAAGGCTTGTGTGAAGAGGCTCTAGTGCTCCACCTGAGCGCTGTACGTTTTGTGCAGGTGGAGGAAAGGGAAGGGTCTAGCAGAAGATACAAAGAGAGGAAGGCAGTGGATTGATGTGTGAGCTCGATTTAGCTGTGCTGATAAAATTAACGCTTCCCTTAGGGCAAAATGGGTATAATTTGCTCCTGGAGTATGTCGCAGGACAGAATGGAGAGAAGATGGGATCTGTCATGGGGCAACTGTTAAAAGAATAAACTTTTCATATAAATAGGGGAATATTTCTTCTCGCCTTCATTAGCTTCTCCTTCTTTAACGATGTATTATGGGTGGATCTGCTATTGACATTAATCCTCGGCCTTTGCCCAGGCATTTTTCACATTTCCTGTGAGAATTGGTAGGACCAAAACTGCATCCAGAGTTCAGCTATGACAGGGCAGAGCAGGAGGAGAATCCCACACTCCTCTTTCCTGTATTTCCAAGCAGAAATTGTTTATTTGTTGGATTAAGCACTAAAGTCACAGACATGTCAGCAAAGTCACCATTTGATTTATTACTGCTGATTTTGCATCATCCTGAAAGGTCATAGCTTGACTCACATTACAGACTGCATTTGTAAGCCTGGCAACAACAAAAGCATTATTTTTTTTTGTGAAGGAATCTGTTCTTGCCGTGAAAATCTTTAAACCAAGAGCCCTAGAATCCCACTGTGTTTGGTGGTGGTGGTTTTGCAGGACTTGGGTTTTTCTTCATTTCCTCACCTGAAAGCTCAGCATTTGAGCATAGATGACAGAAGCTGAAGGCTAAATTAGCAAATGCATGAAATGACACAGGGGTGGTTCAAAACAAAGACTTCTGAAATAGTACAGTGTAGACAATGCCTATAGTGCAGTCTTTAAAAGTTGAACGGCATTTTACATTTATCTGGTTGATCATTCTGAACCCTGTTCTTAGCCTATATTCAGACAGCCATGTCTTTGTTACAGTAAAACGTCTTGCATGCTCTTGGATGTTATTTTCCTCTGGACTAGCTATTTCTGCTCTCCTGATAGATCATCAAGGCTTTCTCAAAGCAAAAGGCAAATTATATACATACATATGCCTGTGTTTCAGGGGACAAAATGAGAATATTCCTTACTTTTGAAGAAACAGGTTTACTGGTTTCAGTTGTTACTTTACTTAATTGGCCCTGCAAGTTAAGAAATTACTTCTTTTAATCTTGATTTTTCAAATTCCTGGGCAGGTATGAGAGCCACTGGGAAGGAGAGACTTAACAAACAAGTGAGGAAAAGTTACCATTAAGGTGAAAAAGACCTTCACAACAGAGGATGACTTTATTTTTAGCAACTCTGAATAATGAGAAGAAATTATCATCTTTTTCAATTAGGTATCTGTTCCAGTTAATTTCTTTCCAGCGTTTTCTTTGGTAGGGGAAGTCAGATGGGTGGCAGGAGGTTCTCACCTGGGGTCTTTTTCTTGCCTATTTGAATCATGTCCTAGTTTGTAATCATTTTTGAAAGCAGCTTGCTTAGGTCAGATTGTTCACACTGTGAAGAGATCACTGCAGGAGGTGGCTGGCACCGTCCGGCCACCCCGGGAGGGAGCAGGGGGTTTCCTCGTGCCCTTACGAGTGTGTGTTCCTCAGAAGTGGCCATGGCTCTGCTGAGGGAATTACCTGACAGCAATGGGAGCTGCGGTGGCTCCGTGTCCCGGCTGCGAGGTGGGAAGCCAAGGGGATATCCGTGACTGCTTGTATGTCAGGAGTGTCGAGACGTAAGAGACCTAATTTAAAGTTTTCTTAACTCTCTGTGGTCCTGTAACTTTGGTTTTGTTTTCAAAATAGATGTGTTGATATCAGTATATAAAACAGAACACCAAGCTCTAGCAGCCAGGACAATGTCAGTAACTATTAATGCCATGAGAAAGTGTTTGATGAGTAAAAGTAACGTCAAGTTAAATAGAGGTATGTCAGTGAAAGTAAGAGAAAAGGACTTTGCTGCTGCTGTAAACCCTGTAACAATGCTGTATTACCTGTGGTACTATTTGAATACACGTGTTTTCTTCTGAAGAAATTGATAGTCTGAGATTTTCTGTAGCCTTAGCAGGAGCCCAAGGACTTGTCACTTGGAAGGAAAAAGAAAAGGAAAGGGCCTTGCTTTAATCTCTTAAGTATTATTAGTTCTTTCCATTATTTTCATCCCCTCTTCCCCCTCCAAAAAAAGAAAAAAAGTTTAGAATACTATAGTGGATCAGTGAAGAGCAAAGGTTTGGTTTTAGGCTGAGAACTTTGTTTTTTTTAAACTAGTTGAAGCATTTTTCTTCTCTGAAAGCAAAATAATCCTGTATTTTTTTATACTTCGTTTTAACTAACTAGAGCTAATACAATTGCAGTGGTATATCATGTGTATATTTTAACACACAAGCCACATGTCATTTATACAACTAGACCCATATTATTTTAGTATTTCAGGAAGCAGGAGATTTGAGGTTTGTGTTTTCCTGGGTTAAAAAAGTAACATTGATTCCACCATGAATAGCAGGACACTATCAGAAGTATTCTGTGTGCATAGTATTTGCCCAAACTGTGTAAACAGTTTGAAGATAAGCAGCTTTTTGACTATTAAATGTAGCAGACATGTGGCTGAAACAGCTTTATGTTGGCAGATGCCTTTGTGTCTGTCTTTGTGATGGAGAGAAGACAGATGTTCTCCTTGGCATTTAAGAAAGCTGCTGCTTAGCAAAATAAAATGTAAAGTTAGAATGAACACTGCAACAGTGAACAGTGTAACTGGCCAGCCTACAAGCAAAAAAAGATTGAAACAGGCTCATGTGAATGTAATGAAGTGTGTCCTTACTGGAAGTCAGTAACTGCTTTGTCATTACTTAAAAGTAGCCCACAGAAAAAGAAATTCTGTTTTTCCCAACTCTGTTAAGATATAAATGCATGTCAACCTGAATATCCATGTATGACTAATCCCATGCCAACCATTCTTAACAGAGAGGCATGTCAATCGGGTATAAATGCTTAAGTGATAGAGCAACTAGCAGCTATAAACCCCCCTAAGTTAGCGCATTGTTGTGTGATGACTCGGGCTCCTGATTGTTTCACGAAGGCAAATATGAGAATTTCCTATTTAGTGTTCCTTAGGGCTGCTGTTGTCAGATGAGGATGGAGGCTCCCTTCAGTATGACGTTGTCCACTTCTAGCGCCAGAGGAAGGAGCAACACAGGGGGAGCTTGTACCGGGAATAGACTGACATTCTGGCACCGGTCCCACTGTGTCTCTTTTCAGGGTGTGTACGTTGCTCTCATTTGAAGGGCCTGTATCTGCAGAGCTGCTGCTCTGGTTTCTCTTTCAGATGAGCGTTGTCCATGTTAAGCCTAAACCGTGTACGGAGACTTTAACGATGGTCTCAGTGGAGCATCTGGTTCCCTTCCTGAATGCTACCATGGCGGTCCAGCGAGAGCTGTCTCTCTTAAGTCAGTATTTACTGGTGTGGAAGTTCCTGAGGAGAGGGAAAATCCTGTGAGTGAAGTTCAGGGATAGTGAGCGTGTCAGCAAAGAGGCTGCGTGCTTTCCCCAAGACGGTGATGTTTCCCTGTCTCGGCTGCGGGCGTGTGTGCGGAGCGGCCCGCAGAGGGGTCCCGCTGGCAGAGTAGTTCGTGCTCTGCTCTGCTCGCTGGAACTTGCCTTGGTACATTTGTGGGTTTCTGTAAACGTGAGGATCGGATTTGCTGAGCAGAATTAAGCAGGAAAATCTGAAACTTTTCTGCAAATAAAAACCAAACCTGATGCCAAGCTCACCAGTTAGTCTGGAGTAAACATGGACAAACACTGAGGAAGTGCATCGCCTGATGAGAATTCCTTTGCGGAAGACTGAACACTTAGGAATTCAAATGGTAGTTTTGGTCTAAAAGCTCCAGAACTCTGCGTAAGATTCCCAGCTGTTGCAAGGTGCTCCTCCTCCCATTTTTATGTCAGATAAAATGTACCAGGGCCAGATTTGTCTTTGGAGTTTTAATTCAAAATAAAGCTTAGTTTATTGTCTTGCAATTTAACCACTGTTTTTGCAATGACTATGCTACACTGGACTTGGTCTTCTTCTGCAGCTTGCTTTCAGCCTGTGCTGAGGGTGTTATTAAGACACCGGAGTTTGCTGTAAACTATTAGATGTCTCAGAGAAAATTTGAAATGAGAGAATTGGAGAAAGAAATGGTGTCTGTGGCTCTAGATCAAAGATGATATGACTTGCTCTCCCCTTGTCTTTTCCACAGAGGCGACTGGTGAGTGACAGTGTCTCCCTGGGACAGTGGTTGGGCAGGATGAGGCTTGAATGCACTCAGAACCTTGCTACAACCAAGAAGACTTCAAGACTGAAGGTTGAGCACCAGCGGGAAGGCCACATACTGAAGTGGTTATATTGCTGGTATTGCCATACGCGCAGCGGTAAGTAGCATCTCCCCAGGTCTGCTGGTCTCTTTCAAGGCTTGGGCCCTGCTGATGGAGAAAAAAAACGTTACGTGTATTATTACATGTCTCTCCGGTGAGGAGTGCTGCCTCCGGGAGCCTCCCAGCACCTCTCCTGGGTGTAAAAGCCACAGAAAAGCCTCGCCACCCCAGGAGGTGAACATAGTCCTGAGACAGAGCGCACGCTCGGAGGAGCTCTCCCTTGTGCGCCTCTGGAGACACATAGTGCTGTTGCCTTGTGTGCTGTGACAGGAGAGCACTGAGGGAAAAGAGGAGAGCTTTGTCTGAAGAACAAGGCAGCTGCTGTAGACAGCTGCTGTGGAGCTTTACGTAACTGCAGGTTAAAAATAAGTAATTAAATTATCTACCTTGGCTCTCTTATACCCAGGAAATGCACTTGAGCTAGCTGGTCCACAGAGAGGGGTAGAATGTTCTCATTGAGGGAGAGGTTAAAAAATTGTTAAATCGGTGTATTATTTTAGTTATTAAATTGGTATATTTCCTGTCACGGGCCCTTCAGGGATAGTGTGTGCTTCAACACGCAACATAATGCAGCTGTGTAGTAACTGTCTGCTGAGGGCAGAGAGCAGGAGACGCTGTGTGTAACGTACTTGGGTCTGTATCCATGCCAGATGAAATGGAAGCTTCTGTGTATCAGGAAGATGCAGACTGGCTTCTTATTTCGCCGGTCCTCTAGAAGGCTCTAAAGATAGCGGTGAATGTTCCTCTCAGCCAAGTGTAAGTGCGTGCGCCAACTCGCCAAGTCTGGTGAGTAGAGCTCTTTTACACAAATGACATTTAAAATGCTTCTGAGGTGTTTTGCCAGGGTATCACGTTAAGCAACATGACAACATAGTGGCGTGTTCATTCACACAGCCATTGTGGCTCACCTCTTTTGTAATGCAAGTCGTTGGTACGGCGGAAGCAGGGAGCGCTCCTAACTGGTGTTGCACAGAGGCTTCTGAGCAAGGCTGAAAGACGACTTTAGATCTTTTCTCTGCTGACTGAGTCGGCCTCCTAGGAACAGCTGGATTTGTTCCCACCCCCAGCAGTCCCCTGCACCCCTCTGGGAGCGTTCAGCCCAGCTGCAATGACAGTTCAGCTGCTGCTTGTGGAGCAGCTTCTGAACTGGTGCAGTTACAGCTCCAGTCTGTGCTGGTGAACTGGTTACAATTTTGAGTTTTGTGCATCTGCCAGTTTTAAAGTCTAACAAACAGTTGAGTTAGTTACACTGTGTAGTGGTGTAGCTGCTTTATGAGCAGCTGCAGTAGTTCCCTGCTGAGTTCTCTGCAGCAGTGGCAGGAACCTCTACAGCCATCTGACTTCAATATGCCTGCATTCAGCACCGACCCTGGCGGGATCAGAACTGAGCGTGGTACCGGCTCTGAACTCCCTTCGCTGCTTTGTGCATTTTTAGTTTTAAAGGCCATAAACATTCAGCCCTACTGGGTACGCACAATCTGCTGGGCAGGTTCAGCGGTCGTTTACCAGTGACGCAGGTAGTGCAGGTTTAGCCAGTACTGAGACATCCTGCCTGTGTACCTATACACAGTTCTATACTCCTGCTGTACCGCTGTCGTCTCAGGCTGCCACTGCTTGTATGTAAAGGTCACTTTCACAACTAAAGCAGCTTGAAAGACGTAGGAACTGTATTCAGCAGAGGCTACTCGCTGAACTACGCAGGAAGAGCTGAACTCCATCCCTGGTATATTTGTGACGGCAGGTCTGTTCTCAAAATTAAATTCTGGTTTGAATTACATTAGCAAAAGTAACGTGTGTGCATGGGGTGAGATTACAAACGCGTAGCTGGAAGCGCCTTTCACTTAGCTCACAGAAAAAGCTAAGCCATTACAAGTAATATAGGACTTAATAATATGGAATGTGCGCGTACAGTCCAGCTTTTCTAGGCCACGGTGCTACCCTTTTGTGCAAAATTACTGCTTGCTGCTAGTTAGAAAAATCATGTGGTAGGAAAAAAAAAAACCAAACCTTACTGTCTTTTTCCTTTTACCATGTAGGAAATAGACCACTCTGTTAAGTTACTGACCTGAAAGATAGCAGTGCTGCTTGTCCTGTTTCCCGTAGTCCCCCAAATGTTGATGTAGGGGTGGCTTTTTCCTAAAAGGAAACCAGCTCCCTTCAGAAAGCAGACTGAGAGGCTTGTGAGGCTTGTTGTAGTTGGCCTCCCTCCCAAAAGCTCTTAAAGCATGTATTTAGGCTTCTTTCCACGGGTATTTAGAGAGGGATGTTTTTCAGATGTGTTAAACTAATCATTCTTGATGTGTTCTCATGGAATCTCCCACACCCCAAAAATAGCCATTTGCTTTAACAATGTACATGCATGTCATGCCTGCTTTGTTTTTCAAACGATTTAGGCACTTCTAATACACTAGGAACGTTGTAGCTCGTTATTTTTAGGGATTCCTTTTTTAATTTTGGAGACACCTCTACTACATTCAGTGTTGAAATTCCTCTGAAGGCCCTTGCTGGTTCACCAAGCTTTCTCAAAAAGCAGGTAATTAGAACACTTGTTCTTAAGGATTAACCCTCTCCAGTCAATGAACAAACGAGCTTTTGAACTGCTGCTCGCCCAACACACAAGACCAGGGCTGTCTACCTTCGAAATGCAGCTGTCTTCTTTAGGGAATAATTTCTCTTCTCTGGGCAAAACAAAAAGAACATTAAGGCACTGGTCTTGTCATTAACAGGACAGAAATGCTTGACTAGCCGGTATTTTCCAAAACAGTAACTGAGCAGGAGCCGCCGCTGGTGAGCCGCGTTAGAAGGGGAACAGCCCCTTCGGCCCCGTATGGAGAGCAGTACTGGGCAAACACTCCAAGACCCGACCAGCGGGACTGGTGCCAGCGTGTGTTCGTTCGGTGGCCAGAGCTGTCCTCCTAAAGCCGGGGCTACTTCTGTCCAGCTCTGCTCTGCCAGCAACAGCTTCTCTTCGTAGTTGTAAAGACCGTTTCTTGACAAACTCCTGAACCTGCAGGGGAGAAAAACCAACCCCAAACCCAGACCCTAGCTCTGCCAGCCCCCGCGCTGGGGTAACGGTCCTAAACGAGATGGGTTTCCTCAGAAGGAAAACGTGGCATGAGCAGTAGTTTGTTTCCGCTTCCAGCTCATGAAGGACGGAAAGCAATTTCCTCTCTTACCCAGCGATACAGAAGAGTACGTACACGCTTGTGATTTAAGAGCACTTTATTGTTCTTTAAGGCTACTTTTAAGTACAAAAAAAAAAAAAAAAAAAAAAAAGATGGCCTGCCAACCCTTTTTTTTTTTCCAGGTGAAACAAGGCCACAAAAGAATGGTATATTACAGATTTACAAACACAGAGAGAATCTTTCAAACCGAACTGTAGATAACCTGGCTCTGTGAAGAAACTTCACCACGTCTCCCCATGGTGAGTTCAGTTGAGTTTCCTTCCACCTCCCCCCAACCCTTTGGCTTTCATGACATTACTGTGTCTAATGTATGTTTTACTGGACATATCACATTAAATCTTTATTGCCCTCAAATCCATTTACCTATCTCAGATAAGTAAATGTAACCTTGTAAAACAGCTATTACTGAAAATATTAGCTTTAAAAACATTATCTTATTTGTGTTTACAAAGAAATATAGGAGTCACATTTTCCACAGAGTCCATCTACAGTATTAGTATTTTACTGTTATAACGCTCAGTAGCCTGTAGCAGTAACAAACTAGTGGCTATTAATGCTAATGCAGTGTTCTCATAGAATAACTGTGTTCCTGCACTTTTACTGTATTACAGACAAATCTACAACAAAAAAAAAGATCAACTTTTTTCTCCAAACAAAAAAAAAAATGAATGATTACAATAAAGGAAAGGGAAAAATTAAATAGCTACATATCATTAACAAATTAATTGTTCCTCAAAAAATACCTACAAATTTCTCTGTACATTCTTTACGCACAGCGTAACGATGGTCTTAAAGTTACCTATATAAAAAAGTGTTCTTTTAACAATCTTCCTACAGAGAGTAGGGTACTGAATGCCAAAGCAAGGAAGCGTTGACTACCCAGTAAGATGGTAGTGAAATGTGTAAAACTGGGGGCTTAGGGGGTTTTTTTTGTGGGTTTTTTTTTTTATTTTTTAATTTTTTTTGAAGAAAGTTGAGCAGCCACCTTCTCAACAGGAGTAAGAGCCAATCTCCCAATCTCTTTCTACCCTGCACCTTTTCCAAATTAAATAGCTTAACTTTAAAAAAAAAAAAACAAACCCAAAAACAAACAAAACATAAAATAAAAGCCACAATGGACCCAATACTGTAACATAGTCCAGAATACATCACGTGTAGTTCATCTTCCAACTAGTTCTACCTTCTACACTGAACCAATCATTTCAGGTAACCCAGTATAAAAAAAAGCCCTAGTTGCAACTGTACTGGGAAGACGGAATGTACGGGGGAGAGTAGTTACACTTAACACGAAGAAGAGAAGCTCTTAGTACTAGCACAGCTGTGGTTTTATGCCTGCCTCTATTGCCTAATTTCTAGTTAGTAGCTATTAATATAGCAAATGATAATAAATGCAGTAATACCTGTATAAAGTTTCCTAATGGAGGAATGTATGCTGCAACTTGGCATAGGTTTATGAATAAGCTTAAAAAAAATTAAAGATCATATTTCACAAACTGTAACAATCTGTTGTCCAGCCAAGATACGTAACGGTAGCAGTTTCTGCAGCTAGTTAAAGGTGGATTACACAGACTTAGTTTGAGGAAGCGAATTCCTGTTAAGCAGACAGTGCTGCAGACAGAAACAATTACTCAGTCATGCGCAAAGCTATAGCATCCTGTACCACGCACCGTATATCTCTAAACTGCGTCTTTTGAGGCCTGTCCTGAGGCTGTCCTCTTTTGCTGGCTGCTACTAAAGTGAATATCAAATACAAATATCAAAGAGTACAACTGTACCAGCAGTAAGTATATCTAGGATTGTTACTGACAAAAATAAACTAATTCTGAAGAAAAGCTAATAAGTATTATGATTCTTACTGTCTATACATTAATAGATACCAGCTATTTTTCATAAAACATGCATCGTTAAGCACTATGGAACCCTCCAACCTCAGCTCTATTCTAACAAACTGCAGTGTTAGGAAAAAATGCCCGTGTTCTGTAAATTATGCAGTCCAGTTGCAAGCACTAAGCACCTGAAATCTAAAGAGAGAAAGACCTATAACCTGTATGAGACTTCCCCTTCCAAAGCTGTTTTGCTTTAAGAAAAATCAAACTGATAGAAATGTCATCCTTGAACCCTTTTTTCAGCAGTTTGCCCTCAAAATATCAGCATCTTCCAGAAAGTTGCTATGCAACTTCAGTCCTCCTCCAATAGTGCAAATCATACATGACAGTTCTTTTCAAGTATATACATACAAAATTACTTCACAGAGGAAAAAAAAANAGCAAACCAGACAAATTCTAGTCTCAAGAAGCTAATAAAAGCAAAAAGCATTTGGGTCAACCAACTAAGTGTAATGGCTTTTGTGGATTAGCGTGCTTTTTTTTTTTTTTTTTTTTGAGGGCAGGAGATTTGCCTTCGGGGG
>VYZV01045381.1:10084-20689 GCA_013401275.1 Pandion haliaetus
CTTCAACAAAAACTGTCAGGTAATTTGGGTAGACATTCAGCTGCTGGTTTCCACTGAGGTCTGTGCTGCTATAGAGACACTCTTACCAGTACCTGAGCTACCCAGTTTAAAACATTTATGTCTACATCAAGTACACCCACACTTCTGGCCTCAGTTTAGACACAGAACTGTCTCTCAAGTTAACTAATCCTGGTTGGAGCAAGGCAGTTGCTAGTTTTCACCTAAATTAACTGGTTGGATTTAGAACTGTGTGGGAGCCTAACTTTAACACAATATGTTACCTCCTGTGAAAATGAAGGCTATCTTTGTCCTCATGGGATTCTAGTTTGAGGCAGTATGGTTTTGGTTTTTCTTTTCCATTTCCTAGTGTATGTAAAAGTGAAGACCAGGCAGGAGGGAAAGAGGACAGGATAAACGGTGAGATCTTAAATCTTACTTCTGTGCCATTGCCAGTGCATCAGAGAGGGTAATACCATTGTGTCTGGCAGAAAGCACACTGCCAGATGAGTGCCTCTTCATGATCTATCTCCTCCCTCTCTGAAGCAATTGGGGGATTAAGATGTTGTGAATTGATGTTGCTCTCTTCAATTGGGTGTATAGTAGAAATGCTTCTGCCTTCATTAACGCAAGTTGTAGGTATGTTGTATCAGTTATCGTGTAGGGGTGAAAGCTATAAAAGTATACAGTTTCAGGCAGTTTATTCGTTTTTCAGGTCCTGACAAGAGTTTGCTAATCTAATATAGCTGAATGTATATATTTAGCTAATGCTGGTCTGATGTATATTTAGCTGCTCTGATAAATCCTGCCTTTCCCTATAGATCTTGCCTAGGATATACACAGGGGCAATCCTGGGAAAGCAAAGTAGACTGCACCAGCAAAACTTTGGTGGTCTGCTAATAGTTGCATTTAAAGCAAGGGCTTCTGCTTCTCTAGCTGTGGTGATGAAAGATCACACCTCCTCATGCATCTAAATGTTGCAGCAGAGTTGTGCAATAGAGGTCACACGGTCACACCTACTGTACTTTACACCTGTTTTATCCACTGTAAGCTTATTTAGCAGCTATTCAATGGCACTGATGTTTATTCAGAGCAGATTGTGTTCTTATAATCTAACCCTTGCCTATTTCAGTTTATACTGGCCAAAATGACACTCATCCACTGTTTTGGATATCTTTTCCATGTGTTAAAGATATTTTTAATGCGACACCATCAGCAAAAGTAAAGAGGACTTTCAGTGAAATTCCTTTCTCAGTGTAGTCCAGCAACTAAGATTTCTTCCCCATGAAACTTTAATTGCTCATAGACAATTGATGCTTTCAGTCCTGCCTTTTTCACCTGCTTTAGTGGAAAAACAGGTGTTGTCCAAAATATCAAATGAACTTAAGTATGGTTTAGAGTAAGTGTGAAAATGATTCAAAAATTCCCATGAAGAAACTTTATGGAGTAGCAGTGTGGAAATCCCTCTTCAGGATATGTGACATAACTGTACAGTGCAGGGAAATTGATCCTCAAAGTAGGCAGGTTACAACTAATTTAGAATAAAACCAGTATTTTGTATTCCTCTTGAAAGCTAAGAGGCAGCAAGTGTAAAACTCTTTAAGTACAGTCTTGATACGCTTCTAATGGAAGCATATTTTTCCACCGAGCTAAAATTCTGGATTAAATTCAAATTGTAATTGTATATAAAAGGGCTTTGTAGCAAACTGGCCTCAGGCTGAAAAAAGCATAGCTTATGATTGTAATCCCACTAATAAATAGTGGTGATTTCATGACAAGGCATATATGAAAAAAGATCACCTGTTGACTGCTCTCAGTATAAAAATACTGAATTAATTACATCTTAAAATATTAAAGTCAAAAGATAGTGAGAAACCAAAGAGACATTTCCTATTGACTTCAGTGGGTCCTATCAAGTCTATGTGTTTCCAATTTTCCCATTCATTCTTTCCTTTTTACGTAAAGGATGTCATCCAGCTGCATGCCTTAACTGAAAATAGGTAAGTGTATGGAAAATTATTAGCTTTACTCTGAGTTAATTACATAAATGCATACAACCCCCTACATGTGGTGTTAATTTTTTATTATGGTGACTATAGCAAGATGTAAAAGTGTTACCATCTGTGTCTGTGTTGGACAGTGATCTGGCACACATGCAGAAAAAAGAGATCCTTTATTCTGTGTATTTTCCCTGGTTAGCTGAAACCAATTATGTTTTTAATCATGTTATGTATGCGTTGAGTCCTTAATTTTTAACATGAAGGTAGTTATTTTATTGCATTGTATCTTTCATTTTTAACAGTGAAATAATTACCCTGTTACATTGACTGAAGGAGAACCCTGTCCTCAGCTGAGAATATACCAGTACAGTGTGTGTGTAAGTCCTTATTGTTTAATTTTCTGTAAGTGGACAACACAGAGTTCAGAATATTACTGACCAACTGGACATGCTGTTCAAAGGGTAGAAATTGCTTTATGTTTATCCGAGTTGCAGGTCATCTCTCCTTTAATGTGACTATGCAATTAATCAGTAAATTTTTCCTATGTCACTGATAATATTAAACTCTCCACATGTTCAGTACCACTCATATACTGTGTAGGATGTTGGTAATCAAAACAGGTGTTACTAAGCCTTGAAGAAGTCTCATCCAAACTTATAGTTTGTATTAACTATATCTCTCCATTATTATAACCTTTCTTAGCTAATCATGTTTACTGGCAACAATTTTACTATTTGTCAGGCCTACATACCTATAATTACCCAGGTCATCTGATACAAATCCTAGGAAAATGTTAACTTATTTTTTTTGAGACATGCATTGCCTATGAATATCACTATAATACAATGACTTCTTACTGGCAAGCTTTATTGAAAAATTGTCCTTTTTGATCAGTAATGGGTGATTAGTAATCTCTACTGAAGTCGTTACATTGGCAGTTGTATGTATTAATATATATTTTTCTCTAATGTCTCTCTCTAAAAAAAAAAACCAAACGTATTTGTCACAGATGATGTACATGCCTTCTTAAAGGTCATTCTCCCAACCACTGTTAAGACTACCCTAAGTATTCTTGTTTCTTTTTTTCTCATATTTATTGCTTGTGAAATGCTAGCTCCCTGTTACTCAGTTTGTGTTTATAGTGTATTACTATCTTTAGGCTCTACGTAGTCTAAGAAAATGTATGACCTATGCTATATATTGACCTTGTAAAACAGAGCTGCAGCTATTAAACTGTATGCATTTTTTATGTTAACTTTATTACCAGAAGTACATGTTTTCCACTTACCACAGCTATGGCAAAGGTAGCTATCAGCTGGATTCAACTCCCAGTAATTAAATAGATTCCTCTTGTTTAAATGCAGGTTTGAACGATCTCTTCTTTTCTTCCATGTTTCTGAGAGACATGTTTATATGTTGAGCAAAATTCTGACTAATGCAAGTTACACTTTCATACTAGAAAAGAACAAAGTGGCAGAAATGGGAAGACTTCTTGTGTTCCAATGCTGCCTTCTTTTGTATGATCCACATGAAGGAGTACAGAGCAAAAGGTAAAGATTCAGTATATTCGCATAACTGCATTTGACTTTTCAGTCTAGCAGTAGCTCCTACACATTTGTCTGTACAAATTATTTTTGCACTTAGCATATATGGAATACAAAAAGCAAGTAAGAGTAAGGGTGGTCTCAATATGTTTGCAATGGATATCGCTTTTATCTTATATTAATTTTCCCACTTGGTTAAATCTTCACTTAACTGAAAAAAAATGTAGTATTGTGATTTTTAGTGTTTCATTAGAGGAAAAAAAAATAGCATGTCTTAGTAATACCAACCCACCAAACTCACTTTGGTTGGAAAGTTAAGCTCTAAGACTGTTAGAAAATACATATTCCTTAGTTGTCTATGCATATAAATTTTAAGTATTTTGTTACAAGTTTTGCCTACAGAATTATTGCCTTATTCCTAGGTTTGAAGGCAAGAGGTTAAAAATGAATGTTGAAGGGCAGTAATTTGTCTGGCAGTTACTAACTTCCAAATGGCTGTCCTTGCAAAGTATTTTTCTTTTCATGTAATATATTTATATGCTACATATACTTTAAGATTGTATTTTTTTCAGTGGCATGCAAGCAGTAAAGTGTTACATGGAGCAAAAAGAAAATACTTGCTCAGAAGGGCTGGCACTATAAAGGTTTCATAGCTCTTGTCCTGTCTCATCATCAGTCTGTATTTAGAATGGCAGACAAATTTGTTGAATGTTAATGTTTTCTGCATCAATTTCTGCTCACAGCAGACTAGGAATCCAACACTTCATGTCCGTTTCTATAAAAATAATGTGTGTTTTTCTCAGATCCTATTCTTCATGCCTAGTATAAGCTTGATTGGCTCTGACATTGTTCTAACTTTTGAGATAAATGGTAGAGGAGCATAATGTGATGCTGCTTCATGTCACTGTCAGAAAAATTACTGCAAGCTTTATGGGTTAGGATTCATTTGTTATTGACTTTAAGAACTCATTGAGAAGGTGTAAGTTTCACAGCAGCTGACTTAGAGAAAAAAAAAAAGGGGAGGGGCACCTGTGAAATTATAGATGGGTAACCTGAATTTTAGCAATTGGGAAGGCCCTAGAACTCCACCACCAAAACACTGTAGCGCTGTAGGCCATAACAGGTAGAGGACAGTATGACAGTCTGTAGGAGCCAGTGTGGATTTGTTGAGAACAAAGCATGTTAAACCAGTTAAATCTTCTCTAACATCTGCTTCATCCCCTCTACCCACAAGGCTTGTTACCCTGTCGTAGACCTCCACCGCGCAAAGCTTTTAATACCGTCTCAAAGGAAGCTCTCACAGAGAAGCTAGGGTGACATAAATTAAGCTGCTCGTGAGAGGATGCAAACTTGTACTTGGCGAGTGGCTCACGTGATCTAGTTTCAAAATAAGAGGATGGATGTGTTGCACCCGTGGTGCTTTGTCCTGAGCCTTTAACTATTTATTTTCATTCTGACATAGGATTTTCCCAGTAATTGAGCAGGCAATGCCAGCCTGTACAAATGTTGAAAGTTAGGTGTACAATTCAGAGTGATATTTATGAATTGCAGTGCAGATCAGCCTGAGTTAAAGTACACATAATACACAGAGGGACCAGAGCAGAGCTCTGCAGGGAGGGCCAGTGAAGCGCAGAGCTAGGGGATAGAAATTGCCTGGCCTGGCAGTTCTGCTGCAAACGCATGGCCAGCTGCAGCGGGGCACCACTGACCGAGGGGACAGCGAGGTGCCCTGCTGGGAACAGTGAACACTGTGCCCCGCCATGTACACAGAAATATGGTACTTTTTGGTTTTTAAACAGGCAAAGTAATGCTTCCGCTCCGCCTTTTGAACATGACATTTAAAGAAAACATGGTCCAACTGGAGAGCCAGTGGGGATAGAAGAACGGATGGCCAGAGGGCTTGACCTGTGAGGGAAGATTACATGGGAAATGTAGTCATACATTTGAGTTACGGCCTAACTGTGGTGGTACTGCTCAGTTTAAGGTTAAACATGATGCATTGTCCTTTAAGGAGGACCAGCAGTCGATAGTTTCACTACCTAGGCCTGGTTACTTTGTATAAAGGATGCAGGCTTTGCCAGTCACTATACCCTTGAAGAAGGAACTAAAGACTGTAAAGAAGGAAACATCCCGCCCCAGAAGGCGCCAAAGGCCGGGTGATTGCCAAAGCAGCATGAACTAGCGGAAAAGTAAACGCGGCAGGGGGAGGTCGCGACCACCGACTCAATTCAAGACGTGAAAGGCCTACTCCTCCCCTACGCTCCTTGAGCATGCGCTGTAGAGTAAAAGAACACCGTACTCTTAATTCAAAGCGGAGGAAACCTCAGCCCGATAGAAATGGTGGCAGGTAAGTGAGTGCCAAGAATGATTTGGGGGGAGGACCTTGGAAACTAAGTGGGTGAGTATAAATCGCTTGCTTGTTAAACTGCAGGGTGTGCTAGCTCTGTGGAATTACCACCTTTGCGCAAAGAGGCAATAAATAACGTCTCTCCTGAGCGTGGCGTTATTGGCTCCTTGCGCGCCGCGTGACGAATCCGCTGTTCGGACAACACTGAGTCCCCAAGAAAGGTAACGGAGGCGGGACGCCTGGATGCCCTCGCGCGCGCGGCAGTTCAGCGGCCGCTGCGGAGGCGGCGGCGGGTCTCCCTGCCGCCCCCCCGCGAGCGCGCGCGGTAGCGGTGGCAAAACCGCTGCTGCGCGGCAGGCCCGAGTATGACATCAGGTACGACGTCAGCGGCGGTGCGGCCTGCGCGCGCTGGGCAGCAGCCGGCCTCAGGCGACCAGGTCGGGCGCCGTAACGCAATGCGTGTCCCGTCCCGGACCGGACCGCGGGATCCGCCTTCCCCTTCGTCCCGCGACCCGTCCGGTCTATTTCCCTTCGTCGTGCTGCCTGCTCTGCCGGGCGGCCGGTGGGGGCTCAGCTGCCAAGGCCGGCAGCCGTCCCGCCGCCGCCCGCCCCACCGTCACCCGGTCTCGTGATAGCGACCGACCGGGCACTACAGCCCCCAGCATACAGCGAGCTCACGGCGGGCCGGCGCGGTGGCGCCACTTCCGCCGTGCTCGTGCGTCACCACCAAAATTTGAACATCAGTCCCGTGGCGCCCCGCGGGCTCCTGCTGATTGGCCGGGGCGGGGGGAGGTGCGTGGTTCAAAGTCGGTGGCGGAGCGCGCGTTCCCGTCCCGAGCGCGCGGCGGCGGCTGAGGCGAGCGGCTGACTCGAGTCCCAGGCACCACGGAGCTAAGGCAGTCAGCGCTTCGCCTCTCTCCCCCCGGCAGGTTTCGCGCCGAGGCCCGCCATGGCTTCCCTCAGCTTCCAGGGCAGCGGCGGCGCTAAGAAGGAGGAGAAGGGCAAGAACATCCAGGTGGTGGTGCGGTGCAGGTAGGCGCGGCGGCCTCCCCCGCCCCCGGGGAGCCGGTGAGGTTCCTCCTCGTAAGTCCCTCTGGGACATGGCTCTGAAAAGCCCGCTGCGCTGTCCCTCGGAGAGCCCGGTGTGCTCGGCGGGCCGAGGCCGCCGCCGTGTGGCGAGGCTGGCGGGGCGCGGTTCTGGCTGGCTGCTACTCGGCGGCTCTGGAGAAAGGGAACTGCGCGATGCCTCTCGGCGTATATCGCTGTTAAAGAGCCCGCCATTACATCCAAACGGCGCTCGTTACTGTGCTTTAAGATGCCTGTCCGAGGCGTTAATTGTTTGCGCTGTGTGGCGGAGCCCTGTAGCCAGCGGAGAGAATCGGCACTTCCGCAAAATTACCGCGGCTGTGAATAATCTCTTAGAGCTTAAAAAGGCAAAACCTTGCGATTTCCTGACTTGATCCGGTGCACACCCAGTATGAAGCTATGTAGGAAGGCTAAGAAGAGCTAGATAAGAGTTAGTGTGACTGATATTCAAGACAAAAAAAAGAGTGAATTTTTATCTTTTACGAGCTTCTGTGGGAAGCCGCTATGATTCAACAGATAATAAAATTTTTGCTACACCCACTTTCGTATATCTTTCATAACAACTTCAGTGATGCGGACTCTCCGAATTCAGAGGAAAAGCTATGGGAGTCAACTTCTTAATTAATGATGGTCAACTACCTTGGCTGATGAGATAAATTTATTTTTTGGTATGATATGACAAATTTCATGTACCATAAAATTAGGTTCTCCTTGTAATTTTGAGGGGACTTTAAAGACTTGCTCACTGATACTGGTTCTTAAAGTGTTGCTTGTTAAACCTGTAATACTGCTAATGGGTTAAGAATAGTGTTCAAAATACCTTTGAAAGTTTTTGGGGTTTGGTTTCTTTTTTGAGCCAGAACTGCAAATGTTAGCTTACATACTATTATTATTATTAATGCCTTTTGCAATCATTACATCCTCATGCTTGGAAGTTCTACTTTTACAGATGCACAATGAAAATAGAAATTAAAAGCGATTTTCTCTTATTTTTGCAACACAGCTAAAGAGCTGCTGAAACAAATGTTACGGGATTGGTGAAAGTGTTGTTGTAAATCAAGGCAATTGCAAAAGAATAACTTTATTGAAGAATTTGAGTTTGACGTACTGTCGAGCAATAATTTTCTTTTTCATCTGTTTAATCTCAATTGTTCTGGAATAACCTCACTAAGTATCAGTGTATATTTTAAAGAAATAAAATGCTCAATATGACCGTAGCATCAGGATTGTTCATGATGTAGTATTTTGCTTTTGTTGCAACTCACAGACTAAGTCCTATGTCAAGATTTAGACTCTAATGCCTAAACACTTTCTAGCTCACCCTTGCTCTTGCCTCTTGTACAGCTTTTCTTCCGTAATAGAGCTTCGGTCTGTTTGAGCTCTTGACTGTTCCTTCTACCTTTCCTTTTTCTTTTGCATCAGCCAGGTTTTCCTTATCTTACAAATAGGTAGATAGGTGCAATTAATTTGCTTCCAAAACCTGACGTGTCCGAACTCATCAAAAACCTTTTCAAGCAAAAAAAAAAAAAACAAACCCAATATTTTGGAAACTCAAAATGCATGCATTAGCATTGTTAATACACATTAATATGCTTCATACCTAAGGGGATGAACCTGTGATCAAATGTCACCATGGCATACCAGGTTGCTGCTTGTCTAGTGGCACGTGGTGATGATCTGCATGTATGCTCCAGCCTAGCTGAATTATTCCCCTAATCTCACAGTTGTGGGCTATCATATTGTAAGGTTCCTGCATTTGACTGGTTCACTGGTATATCATTACAGAGCAGAATACAGTCATTGTTCAGCCTCCTACTATTTTAAAAGTCACAAAACCGAAGCTGTAACTTGCCCCTGTGAACAAGATTTAGTGATCATCTGTTGTCACCAGCCAGTCTTGCACCAAAGTGTCTAGTGGTCTGTTTAGAATCTAACACTTCAGCCTCAGTGCTATGTTGAGGAAGAAATGTTAGCCACAAGAGTCAGGAAACTCGAGATGCCATGCACTTGTGGTTTTTTGTTTTGGTTTTTTTAACATTATAATTTAAAGAGACAGCATCTGAAGTGTCTCTACNACAGCATCTGAAGTGTCTCTACTGTCAAAATATTTTAAAGATTACTAAGGTTGTAGAAGTTCTATTTTCAAGTTGCCTGTTCAGGTCAACTATACAGGTAGCATAGACATTCAGTGCAGTAGCACTACTAAATGAGTAATAAGACACTATTTCATGCTTTTAGTCTTCAGCCCATGGTAATTTCCATGCTTTTTGGGAGAAATTGTTGCAAACGCCCCTTCAAGGAAAATTGCGTGTAGCAGGTTTAAGTTAAATTCGTGATGAAACAAAACGTTCCCCATCAAGTTTCTGAACTTTTATTACACCTCTATTAAACTTTACTTAAAACTCAGAGTAAAAAGGTATGTGGACTTTTTTCTCCTGAAATCCAATGTTTTGTCCGTCTTATTAAATTCTATTCACAAATTCTATTCAAATGCATCAGCATTATAAAGGTCCTGGTATTGCTGTCTACTGTTCTACCATTAGTAGGCTCTATTAGTATTTCTGGTACTTTAGAGTGTTGTGTCATCAGTGCGACATGTAGGCCTCATTGCTTATGTAAATGAAAAATAAAAAGGGAAACTTTTAAAGTTAATGAGTTTGATTGACTATTGCCTTAACTTTCACATATAAGTTTTTCCTTTTTTGAAGGCTCTTATTTATACAACTATTTGGTATGTTTAATCTTCTACCCTCCTGCAACTGAATGACATTTTTTTAGTGCAAGTTAGCTGTGTGCACATCTANTTGGAGTGCAAGTTAGCTGTGTGCACATCTAAATGATCTTAAAAGTGCTTAGGGACTTGTTAAAAAATACATATGTAAACGAACTAAAAGCTGTAGATACTTGACTTGTCCCACAGTGGGTGGAAGGAGAAACAAGGTCTGGAAACTGCCAAATTGCAGCAGTTTTTCCTTAAACAATTATTAAACAAATTTAAGTTAAAAGCTTTATGTTCCTTTTACCCAATTATACTCTTCTGGAACCTTAAACTGAGTGATATTACTGCTTTGTCAGTTTATGTTCTTGTTAGCAATGATATCAATCCCATGTTCTTAATTCCTGTCTTTTTAGGCCTTTTAATGCCTCGGAACGTAAAGCAAACTCCTATGCTGTTGTAGACTGTGATCAAGCAAGAAAGGAAGTTAGTGTCCGCACTGGAGGAGTGGCAGATAAGACATCAAGAAAGACTTACACATTTGATATGGTAACGCCTTGTCAAGTTGGGGACTTCTAGAAATAAGATAGTACATTTCTCTAATATGGTCCGATTACTGTGTGATGCCATACATTACCATATGGATAAATGGGATGTGTTGTCTTTGCCTCAACAGGTTTTTGGAGCTCAGGCAAAGCAGATTGATGTATACCGGAGTGTTGTGTGTCCCATTTTGGACGAAGTTATTATGGGCTACAACTGTACAGTGTTTGCGTAAGTAAGCCAATAATTATTATTAGGAAATTTTATTTGAATTTTAGTTTCTTCTTTACACTTTAATTTTTTATTGTCACAGTTATGGCCAAACTGGTACTGGCAAGACCTTCACAATGGAAGGGGAGCGGTCGCCCAATG
>VYZV01045383.1:1948-14908 GCA_013401275.1 Pandion haliaetus
ACCCCCCCCACCCCCAGTAGCTAGTTTTGGGGACATACACCATTCCCATCCCAGTAGCCAGGAGTTAAAGACCCCCCAAAGTTCCACTAGCTGGCATCACAGGCCAGAGTGCCCACATCCCCAGCCCGACTCCAGTAGCCAGCACCAAATTCCACTCAGACACACACAGGTCTCATAGTCCATGCAGCACCCACACAAAGCCCAGAGTGAGATTATGCAGAGAGATAGTTAATAAAAGATTTAATGAGAAGATATAAGGTGACAGGACAGGCTGCAGTGACCAGGCACAGGGCTCAGCTGGACAAGCATACTGACCAGACTTGTCAGGATTTCTGTCTACAAGCTTGTTCTCTTTTTCCTCATCAACCCAATTTTGCGAAGCCTGTGGTCAGACAATTTTATTTCAAAGAATAAACAGTCTCACACTCCACATATCCTTACAGGGCACTCATCATGGAATCTGCTAGAAGAAATCATGGAAGAAATAGGCGAAACTTGCAGTAGGAAGTCACCTGAATACGTGATGGCATTCAGTCAGCAGTGTTGAAGGAACCTATCAATGTAATAATGCAACGTCTCATTTAAAGCCAGGTGGGTGGCAGCATGGCAAAGATGGTGCCAACTTATAAAGTTACTGTCATGGCTTAACCCCAGCCAGCACCTAAGCTCACTTAGCGGCCGGCAGCTGCTCACTCACTCCCCCCCCGGTGGGTTGGGAGAGAGAATCAGAAGAGTAAAAATGACAAAACTCATGGGCTGATATAAAAACAGTTTAATAGGTAAAGCAAAAGCCTCACACTTAAGCAAAGCAAAACAAGGAATTCTTTCACTACTTCCTATGGGCAGGCAGGTGTTCAGCCATCCCCAGGAAAGCAGGGCGCCATCAAGTGTAATGGTTGCTTGGGAAGACAAACGCCATCACTCCAAAGGTCCTCCCCTTCTTTCTTCTTCCCCCAGCTTTATATGCTGAGCATGATGTCATATGGTCTGGGATATCCCTTTGGTCAGTTGGGTTCAGCTGTCCCAGCTGTGTCCCCTCCCAGCTTCTTTTGTACCCCCAGCCCACTTGCTGGTGGCAGGGTGGGGGGTGAGAAGCAGAAAAGGCCTTGGCTCTGTGTAAGCACTGATCAGCAGTAATGAAAACATCTACATCTTGGCGTTATCAACACTGTTTTCGGCACAAATCCAAAACATAGCCCCATACCAGATACTATGGAGAAAATTAACTCTATCCCAACCAAAATCAGCACAGCTACTCCCAGAGAAGACATGGGGTACTGATCATGAGCTCAGTGTCTGCATGGACAAATTGGTAGAAAGTACCAAAAGGAGAGGTGCATTAACAAATAGTGTATATTGGGAGAGAGCTAGCACAGTCTTTGGAAAGAGGAATTCTGCCTCAAAGTTATTGGCATTTTTGAAGGCCTCATCAGACCTGTGGACAAGGGAAACCTGATTGCTGTATTTTGCTTGATATCCAAAAAAGAAAGATCTTCACCAAAAACTCCTAGGCAAACAAAGCTTCCATGGGTTAAAGGGGAAAGTCCTGACATGATGAAGAGTTTAAAAGATGGAAAAAACAAAGAGTTTGAGTAAATGATTAATTCTGAAAGTGGTGGAAAGCCATTGATGAGTCCTGCAAAGACCTTCTTCCATGGTCTGTGGTGTTTAACATATTCATAAATGATCTTGACACGGAGTGAGCACTGAAACAGCAACAACAACAACAAAAAAACCCCTAATGAGTAAGCTTTTCAGGCCTGTAAAAACAAAAGTTCATGATAAAACACTACAGAAGACCTTCACAAAACTTGCGGACTGCACTTGACAGACGAAATTTAATGCAGATAAATGGAAAGGGAAAGGCTTGCTCTGTCTTGCGCACCATACTACCACCTCAACCTTAGTTATAAGCAAGAGATGAACAAGGTGAGTTTTTCCATAAGCTTTACTACCTGGTATTTGTTTATAACCTTTGCTGATGGTCTGTTGAAGGTGTATTTAATTTTTAAACACTTGTATCAAGACTACTTTGTGTACTTAGACTTTGTGTACTTAGATTTTATAGCTAGCTTATGCATGAACCAATAGGTGCATGGGGGGGTCACCAAGATCTCACAGACAAAGGCCTTGTTTCCTGAGAAATATTGACAAAGCTTTCGCTTGGCCATTCACTATGCTGTCTTCAGTTGATTCTCGTTTTGAAGTTAATTGCCACTAATTGTTTTGTGACATTTTGGAAGGTGACAAATATGTGGAAAAAAACAACCCAGTGCAGAATGATGATCAGTCCAATGGAAGGTTATGAGTCAGCAAGATCCTGGCAGATGGAGCCCCTCACCAGAAGACCAGAGGGGGAAGATCTCCTGGGATTCTACCTCCATATGCATGATGCAAAAAGAAGCTGTTCTTCTGTAAACCGGCAAAGCAATATTTTCACTCTGCCATGTCCTGACTCCTTAAGGAGAGGTAATTGGAAAATTCCGTATGTGGATTCCCATCATTTTGGAAACTAGCTTCAATTTCCAAGTACTTGGCAGCTCAGTCTAAAAGGTTAAAAAAGGAAAATAAGAGGGGCTTCTTTATACCCCAAATGCAATGGGAGTCTGCTTGCTTTGCATGCATTGAGCAATACAGACTGCTGCAATGACTACCTGACCTCAGGCACAGCAGATTAGCAGCTCCTGGAAAGTTTCTGTGTTCTTTTGCAGGTTTGTGTGACATACGAACTGTTTGTATTTGCTAGTGGAGATCTTACACAAGCAGAGAATGACTGTCTACATTAAGTAGGCAATTGCTGTTTTCCTTTTTTATGACATAGGGGAAATAAGTCTGCTCACCAAATCTATTAAATGGACATTTTCAACATGGAACAAACGGAAGCTCACTCTTTGCATAAGCCTCACCTTCAGCACACAGGCTGCAGAAAGCAGCAGAGAATCACAGGCACAGACTTTTGAGATCTAGGCAGCATAAATCACCCTGTATACCATCACCAATACAAAACTGTTACTGCTCATCAATCATCTTTGACATTTCAATTCATCACTTTGTGTTCTTGGCCCTCTGGGAATTGTAGAGACCTGGGTTTGAGGAGCATGCAAGGAAAGCCGAGGGAAACAGCACTGAGCACAAGCAGGCGTGGCGTTTTTATTCATCGGCACTCTGGCAATCCTATTGTGCCCAATGGACATGCTGGAATGTGTGTTTTGCAGTCCCACACGATGCTGTAACTACCGCTTTGTCTTTTCGCAGGACCAGGATATTAAAAGAGCTGGAGAACTGCTGGCTTTCGCTTGCGAAAGTACCCAAAAATGATGCACCAAACTGTTGGTTTAGATAAATGTTATGAACTGAGAACTTATTAACAGTACCGCCTGGAACCTCTACCAGAGTGGATCAGGTTGGTATTTTGCTACTTCTCTTCCTACATCTTTTGGTTTCCTTGGTTGGTAGGATTATGGCACAAGAAATAAATTAATCTCATTTCTTACCACTTTCTATTCACATCTTCCATATTCCTTCTTCTTAATTGAAGGCTGGAATTGCAATGTGAGGGTAGTAAATAGATACATACCTAGCCCTGTGTGCTGAAAACCATAAATTTCTACTCACTGATTTTTAGGTTTTTCATTATCCCTCAGCCAGTGCTTCAACAGTCTATGCTGGTCTATCACACCAACTGCAACCATTTTAGCTTCTGTGTAAGTTCAGGGCTCCACGTGTTCAGTTAGCTCGCATCGCTACATTTGGTGAGGTGCTGAGCCTAAAAGAAAGAAAACTTAACAGCTAGGGGCTCTTGGGAAGGGGAGGGAAAAAGAGAAGTTGCTCTTTCTAAGG
Source organism: Pandion haliaetus (assembly GCA_013401275.1). Taxonomy (NCBI): domain Eukaryota; kingdom Metazoa; phylum Chordata; class Aves; order Accipitriformes; family Pandionidae; genus Pandion; species Pandion haliaetus. Next base: position 5,789 of record VYZV01045383.1, read on the forward strand.
CAGGATCTATTAACTGAGTCCCAAGTCTGGCTTCTACTCTGTAGTGACCTCAGATCCTGCCCAGGCAAGGCCGTCTGTACTGGCCCTTGTAGCCCTGCTCATCACGTTCAGATGCTGGAAGGAGATGCAGAGACACAGAAAAAGCATCAGAAGAAAAAAGCCTTTGTCAGAATGTAAAACCCATGGGTATGCCAATATGCTGCTTATCAAAAAGCTTGTAGGCCAAGACAAAATGGCCTCCAGTTGCGGCAGGGGGGGGTTAGATTGGATATTAGGAAAAATTTCTTTACTGAAAGGGTTGTCAGGCATTGGAACAGGCTGCCCAGGGAAGTGGTGGAGTCACCATCCCTGGAGGTATTCAAAAAGCGTGTAGACAGGGCACTTCACGACATGGTTGAGTGGGCATGGTTGATGGTTGGACTCAATGATCTTAAAGGTCTTTTCCAACCTAAATGATTCTATGATTCTATACATTAAAACCAAGAAAATTAAATAAATTCAATTCTGGAAAAGCATGGCCTTGTGTTTTTCCTCTTGATCTAGCCTTCTAACACAAATCTGTAAATCTTCAATTATACTTAGGTAAGTTAGAGGTAAAAAATAATTTAATATACACCAAAGTGTGTTCTTGATGTTGTGGTGGGTTGACCCTGGCTGGATGCCCCTCCTCAACTTGACAGGGGAGAGAAAATATAAAGAAATGCTTGTGGGTCAAGACGAGGACAGGGAGAGATCACTCAACCAATTACTGTCATGGGCAAACCAGACACAACTTAGGGAAAATTAACTTAATTTATTGCCAATCAAACCAGAGTAGGGTAATAAGAAATGAAACTAAATCTTATAACACCTTCCCCCCACCCCTCCCTTCTTCCCAGGCACAGCTTCACTCCCAAATTCTTGACCTACCCCCCACCCACTGGCACAGGGGGACGGGGAATGGGGGTTGCGGTCAGTTCATCACATGTTGTCTCTGCCATTCCTTCCTCCTCAGGGGCAGGGCTCCTCACACTCTTCCCCAGCTCCAGCGTGGGGTCCCTCCCACAGGAGACAGTTCTCCACAAACTTCTCCAACATGGGTCCTTCCCACAGGCTGCAGTTCTTCACAAACTTCTCCGGCATGGCTCCTTTCCACAGGCTGCCATCCCTCAGGCACAGACTGCTCCAGCGTGAGTCCCCCGCGGGGTCACAAGTCCTGCCAGAAAAACCTGCTCCAGTGTGGTTCCTCTCTCCATGGGTCCGCAGGTCCTGCCAGGAACCTCCTCCAGCACGGGCTTCCCACGGGGTCACAGCCTCCTTCGGGCATCCCCCTGCTCCGGCGTGGGGTCCTCCATGGGCTGCAGGTGGATATCTGCTCCACTGTGGACCTCCATGGGCTGCAGGGGGACAGCCTGCCTCACCATGGTCTTCACCACGGGCTGCAGGGGAATCTCTGCTCCAGCACCTGGAACACCTCCTCCCCCTCCTTCTTCACTGTGTTTATTTACATGACTTACAAGTATATATCTAATATGAGTCATTTCTTCATTTCAACCAGTATGGCTTTGTGTAACTAAGACTCTATTTCAATATATAAAAATATATTGAATAAATCATTGAATATTTAGTGGACAGTCTTTATGTATACAAAATCTGAAAGTTGCTTTCAGCAACTAAAGCTGTTACTTGTTATTTGCTATATGTAGTTGAGCTATCAGTCACTAAAAATGTTTTCTTTGCTTTTTTTTTTTTTTACTGTGATGAGTACTGCTATTATTATTCTGTGTACAATTGCCAGCCAAATTATTTTGAGTGCCTTCCACCTTAACAGAGGTACATATATTGCTTAAGTCCATGATTTTTCCTTTCTAAGCTCTTTTATTTCTCCTATATAGATATACAAGTGAAAATTATCCCCAGTCAAAAAGTAGCTTTAAAAAATGATGAAACAATGTCTGCATTATTTCTGTCATGGAAACTCTTTTGTGTTCTGCAAGGCAAATGTTCTTGGATAATACCAATTTCCTACAACTACAAAAAGGATATTTTCTTCCTGCAGACAGAGAACTGCAATGTATGCATCAGTGCACACTCTGTGTTCTATGCATTACTTAGTATATTATATACACTTCATGTATTTTAGCTCTTAGCTACATGTTCCATCTTTAGAACTAAAGTTGCTTAACAAAAACATCTGTTGACTGGTCACAAAGCTCTGAAGCTTAACACAAGGCCATAAATTCAGTAGCAGTGTATCCACTTACAGTCCAATGATGCAAGAATGAAACCTACCTAAATTTTGACATGGGATACCGAACAAGAAAAGAGAGAATAATGGGTGAGCTCAGCTCCTTCAGTTGCAGGCCATCAAAGCCTGTCCCCATGGGATCCTGTGATACCCTTTCTCCTGTTGAGTCCATTTTGCAGGTCTTCCTTTTGCCCTTCATTTTCCTAATACAAGAAATTTTCAGAGAGACATTGCTCTCGGAGGACCCATTCTTTCAGCTATGTCTGTAAGAAGCTGTCTGGAGAGTCATTCGTTCTTCCCACGTTACCGCTTGATGTTCTGGATGTGAAAAAACAGGACAATAGCATTGTTCAAATACCTATCGATAAAATGATAATGCTTTAATAACAGACATTGCCTGAAGATCCACTCTCTTTAGGGACCTTACCATCAGAATCCTTGCCCATTTGGGTTATTTTTTTAGCACCTCCCAGTATAATCAAAAACTAAAATAAAAATACTTAGTGTTTACTAAGGGAGGTTGTTCCATAGCTCCCTCAAAAAAAGATTTTTTTGGGTCTTTCTAGACTGTAATTGGAAGTATAATACTTGGACTTACTTTAGATAAAGTCTTTTAAGCATTTTTCTTTCACTGGCTTACATTCTGCTTGAGCATTTTAAGTTAACAGGTTGCCTCTAATGCCTTAGGTTCCCACGATAAAATGACTAGAATGCAATTGGGAGGAGTAACTGCATTTGCAACTCTGTTACTTTTTATTTGCTCTGAAGACAAAAGTTACATACTACTAATGGATTATGTAACAACAACTAATCTAAGCTGTCACAATTTTAATGACAGCTTTATATCTGTTTTATCGAGTCACTCAATTTCTACTAGTTCTGTTTGCATCTCCAAAACTAGCAATACCCACAGTAAAAAAATAAAATTGAGCTGTCTGCACTGGAAACTGTTAAAACTACCAGGATTGATCCCGCTCTCCCACTAATCTCTGCCCCGGCTTCATTCTCCTGTCTGCAGGTTTGCAATACTAAGGGCAAGACAAATCAAAACATGTAAGTGGAATATATTGTATTTCAAAACGTGTTTTTCTCATGAATGTATTACCGTTTATCCATTCCTTTCCTAGAGTCTCTCTTGGAAACACTGATAGAGTATCAGTAGGAAGGCAGCTGCATCTGGAAGTCAGTTTAAGAAGTTAAAAACAGAATTAGAAATCAATTAAATATATTTTATGGAATTATTTGGCTTATTAACAGACCAGGAAAAGGAGCAAAAGCTTAAGTCAGCTGCGGTAATTTCAGGACTTACCTTTATGAATGTCACTGATGTTAGTTTATTACTTACCATCCCTAACACCAATTTTGGGGGAGGGGGGGGCGGTTCAAAATGTGTTGGCCAACTGCAGCTAAAGACTCACTGTGCTTGGTGTCCTCAGGAAACCCTGACAAGCATAACCACGTTAAACACCTCAAGCATTCTGCTGATTACTGGGGCAATTGTATGTATCCTTATAAATTCATACGTAAGTGGTTTACTTGATGTGCACCTATTAGATGTACTGACATGAGGTAGCCCATACTGTACAGTACCTGTAATCACTCTATCTGTCAGGGGTAGTATCAGTAGCTTCATATCACACTGCAGCAAACAAAATTAAAACGTTTAAATGTAGAGCTCCTTTTCTGTATTGGGGAGTCGGGCAAAAATTTTTAGAAGTTTTATGTTTAATCAGCTGACAAGTAGATAAATCAGCAAAAAAGAAATCTAGAGGAAGTGAAAGGAGAGGAAGGCCAGGAGCGAGGTCACCTGGAGATTAATGACTGCACACACTGAACACGGGCACACGTCTCATGTATGTAGCAACTGAGGTTACTTAAGATTTAACTCTCTGCTAGCAGTACACTGCTAATTTCTGAGCATTTTGAACAATTGGCAGTATCCCTCAAATTCAGCGCCTGCTCCCTTAAGGTTGACTATTCTTCCTTGTATTTGAAGAGGGCAGAACTGAGGCTGCAGACTGAAACATATCTGGTTCCTGCTGTCACGGGTCCCACTGTATTAAAAGTTGCCAATACCTCAGACTTTCAAAATAGATTTAATCTTAAATCAAAGCTTTTCATAACATAAGCCTAGTGCAACTTTTATAGACTTTCATACAATATACTACAGGTGATTTGGGGCTTCTGGATGCTATGGTCACATATGTCAGGAAAAAAAAAGGTGGAAAGATCTGTAAATGTAAATTTAAGGCATTTAAGGCCACTTACAGCTCTTCTCCTTCATAGGCAGCCCAAACCACTAACCCTGGGGAATTCAGGCCATACAAGCCCACTTCACAGCGTTTGGAGCTGACTGGCTTGTAAAAAGCTTAGTGCAAAAACCTTTAACTTTTGTATTTCAGTACGTGGCGTTTTTCCCATTCTGCTATTTAAATATTTTCATTGGTACACTGAGACTGTCAATATATAAAATTAAGTCTTTATTTCCCTTAGCAAATGTTTTTTTTTTTTTCATTTGAATTACTTATTTTTTTTTCTTACCATCATTAATTGCAAAGACTGAAAAAACAATTTAAAATCAATTTTAAGACACCAAACTAACACACACACAACTAGTAACAATGCGAAACTCAAATCATATGTCAGTGTTGGTTTGCTCAGGAAATGAAGATAGATTTCTGCCATAAGGATGCCAGGATGGCAAAGCCAAACAACATTAATTTTTAAATCTGCATCCAGCTTTCCAAGAAATTTATCCCCTTATATAAGCAAAGTTTAGCAGGAAGCTACAGACATAGGCCCACGTTTTAGATTCAGCTGAACAAAATTCCCTTAAAAGGTGACTGTTAAATAGAGTACTGCCTTGTGGAGGATAGGTTTTAGTCTGAAGAAGAGAAATCTAAGTAGACCACTCCTCTCCAGTGTAACAGAAAACTGTTAAGTGCATCAGTGACCAAGTTTAGTGTTTATTGGAAGCTAGTCTTAAATTATTTAAGTAAACAAAACCTGCAGTCAGACTTAACTAAATCAAATAAGTATATAAAGTGTTGGATGATTAAGAGTATGTCCTTTAACGCCTTCTCTGGAAAATAAGTTAGAAAATAAGAACACTAATGGCAACTTTCAGAAGTCAATTATTTGCTCACTGAAGTCGAAGATGACATGAAACTTGTGGCTTTGTCCCAAAATGAGCAATAATGTCTGAAGAGCACAGAAATGACGCATCAAACGGAAAGAAAACTTCCACTTTAAAGATCTGATATAATTTAAAATAAATAAATACCATAATCCATAAAGTAAAATGAACTTTTTATAATTTTTTTAAACTTCTTGTATGGGGTTCACAGACCTGAGAATACACCCAAAATAACTTGTCCAAAGTATTCCTTTAAAAAATTATAAATTATTGGTAACAGTTTCTTTAATGGAGATTGCAGGAGTGGGTCCCACATGAGTCCATATATAGCCTTTCTCTGGTCTTGTAGGAACAGTAGGGAAGGGAGATGATCGAGATTTGAAATATTCTGAAGGTGCATGACAAACAAATTCTAAATATTCCATTTTTCTTGGGAGATCTTCTTCTGGTCCTAGGAAAAAAATAAATAATCTTCAAAGACAAAATTTAAAGGCAAAAAATTGGAGTATGCAGGACTTAAAAATATGCAACAACAGCCAACATCCCTTGGAGAATGTTCCTTCTCAATCAATGACTTTCCTGGCAAAGTAGCCTCAAATACTAGGCAAGATACCCTACCTTTATTTTTCCTGGGCTGATCTTTCTCTTTTTTTTTTTCCTCATTTGAAGTGTTCAGTTATTTGAGTGAAGTACTTTAGTCCATGCTTGCACGCTGTGTATTTTAAGTACCCAAGATGAAGATCAGCTAATTCAGGTCACGTTAAAAGAAACAGCTTGGACTGGTATATCAGGTTTATACTGTTAGTAACTTTGATCCTATCTATGGAGTAATAATTTGATCTTTAAAGTTGCAAGACTATAATTGTGCCCGTGAGCACAAATACTCACACTCACCGCAGTAGCGCTAATCATATTATATACAGAAGATAAATAAAAAAGGTTATTGAAGTAAATGAGATGCTTACAGGATTAGGGTCTAAAATGTGGAAATTGCATAACTGATCTTGACAAGCTAAAAAGTTCATTAAAAAAATACAACTCTGAATTAGTCTAGGCACATATAAGTAGTTGTATAAAAGAAAGACTTAGAGATTACCTATGATATAGGATGCTGGGTCAAAACAATCTTTGGGGCTGGCTTGCGTAGGAATGAGCCAGGTTAGTGCAGCGCTCTTTTCACAGTATTGGTCCTGAATAAACCCACGGATCTGAGCGTAGTATGTTTTTCCATCCTGCTCATCAACCACTGAAACAACATCTCCAATTTGATAGTATACACCCTAGAAGACATAGAAACGATGCTTAAATCAATCAATCTGATTTCAGAAGCTTTACTCTGATTCTGATTCATATCTTAAGTATCAGTACCTTAAATTACCTCAAATTACCCCAAACTTGAAAGACAGCCTTAATTCAGCCACATGCAAGAGAACGGTGGCGTAAGATAGAGTGCTGTCTCACCTAAGCAGTCATCAGCACCGCTTGTGCACAGTCACCCAATGTCTAGAAGTCTGAGGCTACACCTCCTGTCTGCAGAGTGGAGATGGTCTCGTTCCGTCAGAAGTGGGAGAGTGCAACACCCCCTTCTAGAAAAAGTAACTGTAGTAATTTCCCTGCATGTGCAGGGAAAGCAGCTTTCTGTGTATGAAGAAGCTCACTCATCTGACTGCAAAGGAGTCCCAAAACACAGATCCACCTCCTGCCACCTTCCATGGTGCTCTGCAATGTGTGAGGCTGCGCACCAAAGGCAACTCGCTTCATGTTGTAACAGCATCTGCTGCACAGCACAACGCAGTGCCTGCACTATCAAGATCAGAGTTTGCCAAGACTCATCCAGGAAGGTTTTGTTTTTAAAAAACATAAAAAGAACACAAAAAACTCAAACAAACCCCTTCTAAACTACACAGCCAAGTATCAAAATAGAAACATTTTGCATGAAGAGGTTGCATTAAATGAACATAAACTTCTTAGGAATAAAGAAATTCTTAGAAGTTTCTGATAAAAACAAAACCACTCAAGACAAGACATTAATTATTTTCTGAACTAGTCAACAGCAGAGACTCATTTGGGATGCCAGACACAAAGCATCAGGTCTCTAGAGTACATGGAAGCTCAGTCTACCACTTCTCCTCTGGCTGTGCAGTCTCCCACTGGCTATCCTGACCTTTTCTTTGGGGGAAAAGACATTTCAAATGTTTTATTTGTACTACCGGGAAACAAAAGCAAATTTCAGAACTTCAAAACACTAACACCTTGGCATGCTGGTAAAAACTCTCTCAAGCATGAATGTGAGAAGGCTAGTTTCTGCTTTCATTGCAATAGTCAACAGATCCTGTTCCCAGGGTGTTTGAGACTGGTTGCACCCAGCTCTGAAATGGGAGCCAGTTTAGATGTTAGGGCAGTGCAACCGATCCCCTCTACAGGCAATATTCTCTGCGTCTAAGGCAGGAAACATCACATGAATTTACGTAATCAGTTATAGTCACTTTTGCTTGACCTCTGCACGGTGGAAGTTAAAAGTTTAAAAAACTTGATTGCACTAATTACTAAGGAAACCAGATGCATGTTTTTCTTGGAAGAAAAAAATATGACAATGACAACTATGTAAACTACTGTGGTAAACTACCTTGCAAGACTTAATGGCAAGAACATAAGGCAGAGCAAAATCCTACACAACTGCTAGGCGAGGAAGAACAGTTTCTGGGAATACACCCCTAGTGCTTTCACCATCTGTGATAATTTTTGACACTGGAAATAGAAACAGCGAGAGCTTTTTTGCAAACAAATTTCCACAAAACCGTACCTTATAGAAGATTGATTCTGCTGTAATTATAGTGGATACAGACTCAGGAGCCTTGATGGGCTAAGAAAAGAAGATAGAAATGGAAAATCAAGAAGGTTAAAACAAACCAACCACGTAATATAATTCCAGGTTGTTCTTTTTTCCTTTTAGACAACATACTGATACATTATCTTCCTAGAAAATCCACGAACACAAGAAACGGGGCGCAAACATTTCAAACATTTGTACTTTAAAATCGAAAACAATAAAGTGAACAACTTCGTCCTCCGGATTTTCAGTGAGTACTAAATTCACGTGACTCGTTTCTATTTACACAAAACTCCTTCCCTCAAGAAGGGAGGCCGGAGGACTGGATGCTGTGCGGAGGGGCCGTTGGATCACGCCGGCGGGTGTGCCCACCCTGCGGAGGAAGAAACCGGCTCCGGCTCTGGCAGCCGCTACAGCCCCTTCCCGGCCAGGGCCGCGCTTCAGGCCGGCTTTGCCACAGGAGCTGCAAAACTCCGCGCCGGGGCCCAGCGCGCCGGCAAGGTGAGCCCGGCGGGGCCCGGGCCCTGCGGCCCGCCGCTTCCCGCCCCAGCCGCGAGGGGCCACACGCCACCTTACGTTTTTTAACTTAAAGATGTGCCTCCTCCCCTTGCCCTTCGTGGAAACCTTCTTCTCCGCGGCGGGCGCCGACTTGTACTTGGTGTTCCTCAGCCGCGCAGACCGCCGGTGGATCTCCTGCTTACTCTAGGGGGAGAATCACCGAGTAAATACACGGAAGGGCGCTGCCCCGGGCGCGGGGGTACGGCCGGCCCGGCTCGGGTCGTCCCGTCCCTGCGGGCTCACCTGCTTCCCGCCGCCGCCGCCTCCGCCGTTGCTGTGCTGGGCGGCGGCCGAGGTGGTGGCGAAGGCGGCGGGCCCGGGCGGCGCGGAGCGGGCCGTGCAGTTGTTACACAGGATCTCGCCCTGGCC
>VYZV01045383.1:15241-35469 GCA_013401275.1 Pandion haliaetus
CCTCGGTTGCCGGGGTGGCTTTAGGGGCAGAGCGGAGCTCCATGGGTCCGCGTCCTGCCAGCGTAAAGGCTGTTTCTCTCAGAAATGGCCGTCAGCGAGCGTGGGCTCTCGGTCCCCAAAGAGAAAGGGTTCCTGTCCCAAGCAGGGCACGTCTCTTGCCTCAGCAAAAACCGTGACAGAGAGGCAGGCCAGTGTCCCTGCAATCCGGCGAGAGCCAGAGGCAGCCAAGGGCGAGACTCGATGGGCGCAGCAAAGCACAGAAGCCGCCTGTGGTGCCCGCTCCGTTCCCATTTGCAGGGGAACGCCCGGCGCCGTCGTCCGAAGATGTACAGCTGTTATCCTTCCTACTCGCCAGAAAATCAGTGGGAAGAGATGGACTCGAATAGTTGCCCTGGTTCGGGGGAATAGTGACTGTGGATCTTACCCTCAACACGCGCCGGCTTCGGTCTTCATTAAGCCAACTGACCCTCTTGCATGGACCTTCAGTCACGTATCAAATAGTTTAAAAGGCTGGGGAATGGACGCGTGTCTTCGTGAAGCTTTGCCACAGATCTCACAGTGGTTCCTCACCCTGATGCCACTTCCATGGCCCCAAGCCATCCTGTGTAAATGTTTCTCTAGTCTGATGTTAAGAAAGAAATGCCCACTCAGGCACGAGGATTTGCAGCCTCTTAGTTTCCATACTCAGCCTTCATCCTTGATCCTTAGGTTTCATTTAAATCTTCTTTGGTGCAAATTAAGTTGATTGCTTTTTGTCTTGTTCTCAGTGGACACAAAGAACAAATAATCTTCTTTAATTATATTTTTTACATAGAGAAAAATTATCCTGCTAAAATAATTTTTTTAAAAAATGTAAAATAGAGGCTACTTCATTCAATGGTATTACGGTAACAATTGCATAAATAAGACATAATTTGCAGGGATCTGTTTACAGATGCTCCACTCATGCAGTGTGCAGTGGCTGGAGGGCTTGCTTGCGTTAGTACTGACTCACGGGCCTCTACACTTAACCTCTTGCAATGCTCTCTTTCACACCAGCTTTGACTTTCTTGTCTCAGGTGCCAAATTTATTTCATTTTGATTTAAATCCTATTTTACCTTCATCTCCTTTCAAGCTGTTCATAGTTCTTGGGCTGTTATTTTTTTTTTCTCTGCTTCTTTAATCTATCCCTCTCTAGTTTTATGTGATTACCTTGCAGATCAGTGATCTCACAGAGACCTTTAAATTCTTTCCACCGCTTTTTTTGCAGCTTCTGCCTGCCTTCCTTCCCAAGCACCCATCCCAGAAGTCCTCCACTGCTGGGGCCCTCTCAGGGCCATCACGTTGCCGTGGCATCACTAGTCGGGGTAGAAATGAGTGATGGTGTCCATTTGTGCCCAGATACTTTGTGAAGGCTTTTATTCTGTGAATTTTATAAGATACAGTGTTAATGGATAACAAGTACATTTGGAAGTAGTTGGTTTTTTTCAACTCTGGTTTTGCTGTAGCCTTTCTATCATCTTTCCCACTCCCAGCTTCTTCCCCCTTGGCCTTTCCAAAACAATGCTGCAGTCTTTTCCTCTTCTGCCACAAATGTAGAATGTATGTGTATCTGTATATTCTTCATTAAATATGCTACTGTATATTGTTCTGGTAACTTATCCACTGCGATTTTTCTTTCTGCTTTTAAATAATAACTTGAATTAAAAAAAAAGCCTCAAGCTTTAAGAAACCTAATTTGAGGTGATAATTTAAGATAACTCAATGAGTTTTAGCCAACCATATTTACATAATGTTGGCAGAAAAGAGTTTTAATTCGGTATTTTTTGACAAGTCAAAGTGCTGCTTCATTAATGACTGTCATTTCAATGGAACCTTGATAAAACGACACCTTGAGATTACAGTGCACTTAGTATCATTATTCTGTTGGCCTTGTGTCGTGGTTTCAGCTCAGTCGGTAACAAAGCACCACGAAGCCTCTCGCTCACCCCCCACCCCCTCCCCTGGCCACGTTGGGATGAGGAGAAAATCCAAAGGCAGGCTTGTGGGTCGAGACAAGGACTGGGAGGGATCACTCCCCACTTATGGTCACGGGCAAAAGACAGGCTCAACTTGGGAAAAAAAAATCAATTTAATTTACTACAAAACAAAACAGAAACAAAACACAAGGGTATTAGGAAGGGAAACCAAACATCAGAACAACCTCCCCCCACCCCTCCCGCCTTCCCGGCTCAGCTCCATTCCCTGTTCTTTCTACCTCCTCCCCCCGGCGGTGCAGGGGAACAGGGAATGGGGGTTGAGTCAGCTCGCCACACATCGTCTCTGCCGCTTCTTTCCTCAGGGGGAAGATTCCTCACTCGTCCCCTGCTCCACCGTGGGGTCCCTCCCACGGGAGACAGTCCTTCACCAACTTCTCCAACGTGGTTCCTTTCCGCGGGCTGCAGTTCCTCACAAACTTCCCTGGCGCGGGTCCTTTCCGCGGGCTTCAGTTCTTCCCGAACTTCCCTGGCGCGGGTCCTTTCCGCGGGCTGCTCTCCAGTCTCACACTGCTTCAGCGCGGTTTTTACCATGGGGTTACGGCCATCTTCGGGAGCCTCCGCTCCACCGTTCACCCCCATGGGCTGCAGGGGGACAGCCTGCCTTCTCACCACGGGCTGCAGGGCCATCAGCCTCCTCAGGCGCCCCTCCTCCCCCTCCTTCTTCACTGACTTCGGTATCGGCAGAGGTGTTCCTCTCACATTCCAATCCCCCCGTACCCACTGCTGGTTCCCCTTCTTAAATATATTCTCCCAGAGGCGCTACCACCGTCACTCCCCGCCTAGAGGCGGGTCCGACATTTTGGCGCGTCCGACATTTTGGGGCGGCGAATTCTTCCAGCAGCTTCTTAAAGGGGCCGCCTCTGCAGCCCCCCCTCCCCTGCCACCAAGGAAAACCGCGCCACACAAACACGTAACACCTTGTGAAAGGCCATTAGAGCTACCATGAGGGAGAGGCAGGGATTGCTGTCAGTGCTGTTTGATCACTCCTTACCTAGCCTGAAAGGTCACACAAAGAGCATTGGTTAGGATATTTTGTCAAAAATTGAAAACAGCATGTCTTTTATTTTAGTTATACCCAGTAAAATTAGCATTGGTTAACTTTGTTATTTAGGGAATAGCTGAAATGTTCTGATCTGAGAGTTGCTGAATACCTGATAGTTATGGGTAGCAGGAGTCAGGGGCTCAGGACTTTTTAAAAGTACCCCTGTTGAAGTTCCTCTCTAGAGGATCCCAAGTTTTACAACGTTGATCCTAATTTTTGAGCATCCTTTTCAGTTTCCTGGTTCTCCTCAAGAGAACTAGCCTCTCTTTGAAGCTGAAGTGGGTTGAAAGGCAACTGTACTTCTGTGGCCTGACTGGAATTGGAAATGCCTGATTTAGCTGAGGGATTTTGCACAGTGTAAGCTCAGCTAAAGCTGGGGAGTAGATCTGTTTTCTTCCAGTTAATACATATTTCCACTTTATTTCATTTTTGCCCCAATAGGAGAAAGGGGTGCTCTTGGCTGAGCTCTTTGGAGTCATCAGAATCCATGCCTGCTCTGAGAGACTTCAAATGTAAATAGACAGGACAGAGAAGGGGAGAAAACAAAATGTTGGCCCCACCTGGGGAGCCCACTGGCTGTCATTGCCAACTCATTTCTTCTTGGGAGCTTTTGGGGAGGGTGTCTTTTATCGGAAGTGATGCACATCCACGCACTCTCTGCATCTCCTGCTTAAGTAGTTGAATTGTTCTGCAGTGGATTTAACTGCATTGCTTCCTCTTAGCTACCTATGCCACCCTATAGTCTGCTGGCTCACATATGAAGACTCCTTTATTCTGATTTTCTGTGTCTCACTGTTCCACAGTCAGCTGCAGAGGATGCACCTGGAGTGCCTCTCCAGAAATACTTGTGCTGTAAATGCATGTAATTTGGTATGAATCTGACTGGTGCACTTTGCATTTTCACGTGGTCCTGTACTAAGGTTCTGAACTTAGTAGGTCTCTTGTGAGAAAAGCAGGGTTTATTGTTTTAATTCCCATAGCTAAAAATGATGCTATTCTTGAAACGTGTTACACAATTACTACTTGCATAAGTAGCATGAATCTATCTTTGCAACTTTTGAGTCCTATTTACTCATTTAAGTGTGTGGCAGAGCCAGGAATCCCAGATTTTGTGAGGTCTCTGGTTTTTGGCCCCGTTGGATGTGGCTAGGTAAAGCAATGGCAGTGGTAACATGTCATGACCACAAGTACTCTCTTCTCTTAAAGCATGTTAAATCTCTCAAAGTACTTTATTTGATTTATAAAATGCTTCTGTGATAGAAGGACAGCAAGAATATACCTTTTAACAAAAGTTAGTATTTCTGCACTTGTCATGTTTTGCCAGCTCAGGCTCCCAGGACTTATTTTTTGTAACAGCTGAGAGTTTGTCACTATTGTATCTTCCTGCAAATGGGGATCCTGTAGTACAGGCTTTCTGGTAAGAGGTTATCTTTACAGGTTACCGTTTTTGCATCATTTGAGACAGTTCTTTAGGAGCTTGGAGCAGTTTTGATGTAAGTCTTTGAACAGGATTTGAATTACTGGTTCTAGCTAAACTGCATGCCACTAAAAATACTTTAGGCTTGGTTTTTAGCCATTACAATACTGATGCAATCAATAATGTGGTCCTTGGGTGCAACCTCACTTGTGACTCTTCTTTTTGCACCAGTGACAAAAGCAGGTACTGCTGTTAACTGTGACTATGGAAGTTAATTTTCTTTATGTATGCTTTTGTTAAAGAATGTTTTAATGTCTCCTTTATAAGCCAGTATGACAACCGCAAGTCAACACCGATTCCTGAAGGCACAACATGCACATTCCCACTGCGCATGTAAATTAACTTGTTAATCACATAGACTTTCTATTTAATTAGTAAAAATATGTAAAGGAGATCTGCCAGTTGGGTAAGATTTCATACTAAGTGCAAACCAACCTCAGTTATTTACTATTGACAGTTTATTACTGCTTTACACTTAGATTTCAAAAACATGGCAGATGTTTGTGCTTTTCAGTCAGCTGCACTTAACAGTTACTTGGGATTGTCATTTTATGGGTTTTTTTCAGTGAACTTTTCCTCTGCGGTAGGCACCTCCCCCCTGCCCCTTCTGATGCGGCCTCAGCTGCATTGTTTAAAGCGGTGCTCAAGTCCTTCTGTGGCTGTAGTTCTATACATTGCATGGGGAGTCCCCGCTTCTGAGGAACTCTGTAGTTAGAGACTCTCCAGACTCCTGAAAGGTGGCAGGCTCACAGTATAATTTTGTGACTTTTTGTTTCTTCTCACAGTAGTCAAAAGGACCTGCCATAGTAGGCAATAAACTGAGCCTGAGTTTCATTCGTTTTCTCCAGCGGAACTTCACTGTAGTACCTGAAATGTTCCTGGTTTTGATCTTAGCACCTGTGTCCTTGCCAATCATTGTGCCATCCTGCAACGGCAAGTGTAATTTTGAGTATATGAGACAATTTTGAGTATACCTCATTTTCCATGAAGCTTTGCAGCATGTTGCTCTATTTGTTGGATTCTGCAACCAGTTCAAACTTGCCTAGGATATTTTTCCATGGTTTAGTCTGGGAGTTTTTCCTACAGTCCCTGTTTTACTCCTTGTCTGGCTCTGTTAGCGAAGTTCAACCTTTCTCTACATTGTTATTACAATGGAACGTAGCACTACACTCATTCTTACCTGAGTTCATTGAAGTTTCTTCAAAGGTGAAACTGGACTGCTGTGCTGTGTTGATGGAGCAGAAGCCCTGTACTCAAGCAAAACTTGAAGGGCTGACAAGCATGACAGTAGCAGTGTAATAGGAAACTATAAGAGGACATGTTTTCTTTACTAACAAATTGCTATTATGTTTCAGTATAGATTTCCAATGTGAGTCTATAGAGCAGAATAATTTATGAAAAATATTTTGTCCTTTGGTTTTTTAACAGTAGCTACAAATAGGTTATGCCCTATTGGAACAGTAGTCTTCAGTATTTTGATAATCTGTTCAAAGTGCATCTCTGGTGTTACCTCACCCACTTATCTAATTTAAAACTCTAACACTATTTCAGAGAAGAGCTATGTGGTAGCAGAAAGTGCAAAAATCCATCAAGACTGGCTGTGTATCAAGGGGAAGCTACTTCACCTAAATACCTTGCATATCTCCTTGTATAATGAATAAACATTATATACAACATAAAGGTCTACATCCTCATGTTTCTTTCAGTGCCATGTATGTTGTGCTCACTTTGTACAAAGAGAATAAATGTGGTTTTTACTTAGACCATCAGAGTCTACCAATTTCTTCTGCCTTCCAGGGCAGAATTAATCTCAAATCATGGAGAATGGAGTTGGGTGGCTGCATTATAGCCAAGCAGATTTTGGACTGCTGTGCTCAATAACACTGTCTGCATATGCTTCAAAAAACAGAACTGGAATTTTAAGTGGTGCCTGCTGCTGAATTATATGTAAAGACATCATGGTCAGAAGGAGGGCCTCAAACTAAATGCCTGAACAGAAAATAAAGACCACTAATTTCAAACCGTTTGTTTTCTTTTAAATTGCAGAATGTAAAGTTTTCCACAATAACATGTATAAATTCTAGTATTCTTTGCAATCGCAGTAGTGAATCTTGGCTGGCTAATTAATATGACATTGCTGTTTGCTTGCGTCCCTAAAGGTGATGATGTTGGCCACATGGACTGCCATGCTAAAAAGTCTAGACAGCAAGACTGACTGTGGCATTTACAGAGTAAAAATGTTAGTGTCCGAGTAAGGCCTTTTTTACAAATAGATTATTATAAATAAAATTGACCTGATAATTAAAGCAGAAGGTGCAGTGGTGAAAATATAACTGATGAATAATTTGCACAGCTATGTTCACTGTTGCTCACAGAAAAACACCTGGGTTCATGAACTGATAAATACTTCTTAAAACTATTTATGTAAAGGTAAATCATTCTTATGTGGTGAACAATTCCTGTGTAAAAAAACCCAAGATAAAATCCCCCATCTTTTTCCAGTATCGTGTAGTGGATAAGACACTTAGGCTTGGATGGAAATACCACTATAATCTGAATCCTGAATATTATGTATTTGCAGTACAGAAGAACTATCTGGATATATTTAATATTTTCTGGCTTATAGTCCATTTATCTGGATATTCACACAAATGACCTAAAGGAAAAAATATATGCAAAACACCTTCTCAAGTTTGTATTTCACTGCAGAAAGGATTTCTGTAAAGATCAAGACCTGCATCATTTTAAAGTAACACCATCCTGTTAACAATTAGCTTTAACATTTTGCTGGTGAGATGTAACCTTAAGTATCCATGAAGAGTTGAGGAAAAAAGGGCTTCACAGTTAAGTTAGGAAACATTTTTTCTCTACTCCAGTATTCTATTTTTAGTAATTTTTTATGAACTACTTAAATTGGTTTATGTTGTTATATATTTGGAAAATTGTACAAATTCTATACTTGCCTATTTTTGAAGTGGAATGAAAGCGTATCATTGCCAAAAGTCAAGCCTTCATTCATTTCTTTGCCTTCATACAAAGACTGACAGAAAACACAGTTTTATGCTGTATTTACAGGGGATCCATCTCCTCCTTTTGATGCACATCTTGTGCTTTACTCTTCAGTTAAAAGGACAAGATGGTAAAAATGACACTCAGTTTTGCATCATCACTGGCTTCTCTACATCTTTCAGCTTTCCATAGCTTGCTGATCAATAGAAGAGTAGTAATGAAAATAATCAGTATATTGTCTAATTCTTGAGTAGATTGTGTAGAAAATTTTTAGTAAAGAAACTAGCTATCATATCCATGTTTGGCTTCCATTCTTACCAGTCTCCATGAGTGTTACAGTGGGATGCCCTGTGTGTGCTGGGAGAGGGGAAGAGAAGGAGGAGAAAGTAATAGTGAAATTGGCCTTGATAAACAGATCTCTAAAACTGGGCTGTGGGGGTGTCTGATATTGAAGCATGTTGTGATTTTAAACACCTCAGAAAGTATATTTTAAATTTGTCTATCTATTAGTATGTTCTAGCTGCCATAAACCCCAAAATCTCTTGTGATACGATCTTAGCCGAACTCAGTACTTGCTAATTGCAGCACATGCAGTGATACCACAGCAGCAGGTGATGGAAAGTGCCTTGCAGTGACTAATCCAATGTTGTACATTGGATTTTAGAAGCTCTCCAGCATCTTGTCATGCTTGTTGGAGGAAGCTAATTAAAGTACTGTAACAATGAACAGAATAGTTTAGTGCCTGTTAACATAACAGAGGTAGTCTGGAATTTCCTGGTAACAACAGAGACTGGATATTAAGTGGTAATTAAGTAACACTAACAGGATCTTCCTCAAAAATTAGTCCCCCCACTCTCTTTAGCACCACTATTTGTAATGACAAGGCATTACTCTACAAAAAACAAGTACACAATACAGCTGTAGTGATTAAGACAAAATTGTCTGTTTTAGATTTTGTTTTCAAAGCTTAGTGCACCTATGTACCTTATATTTACAAATCAAAACATTCAACTTACTATATGGTCCCCAGCTAATCTGGCATTCTAAAATGTCCATCATCAGTCTTAAGAATCTGCTACAATAAGTCTAAGAGGTAATGCGACAGACGGAATTAGTTTAAGTAATAAATGTTTAATCAAAGAATTTTACATATTATTAACAGCATTCATTTGGCCAAACATCTACATGGTTGTAGTATCCTACTTGTATATAAAGTGGGAATGTATCAAGTATAGACTATGAAAGTGCAAATAACAATTCAAGGTTAGAGTAATTTTTTTACATTATAAAATTAACAAGTTTACAAAATAGTCTTGCCAAACTTTATTTTTGAATTGTAAAGTCAATGACTATGGTGTTAAAATAAGTACCAAGAAAATACAAATTTAATAGGCTAATTTCATGCTCGTAAGAGTAACACGGAAACAATGGATATACTGCACAACCTAACCAAATTACAAAAAACCAGAACCCACAAACTTCACTATCTTCACAGAGAGCACTCTAACATATCTTACTGTAACTTTGCAAGACATCTCAATGCAATACACAATCTTTTTGTGAGAATCTTTCTATTCATAAATTACAGTTCAAGGAAGCTATGTGAGTTGAACAACTTTCAGACCAATTCATGATGGTAGTTCATGAAGAACTGTTTTAGTTGAAGGATTTTATACCATAGAACAATTTAAAATAGGTATTTTTCAAAGATCTCCAAAGGTTCATGATTACGTCAGGAGTAAGGCGGCTAGAGGAGAAGTTGGAAAATGATTGGAGACTATTCTATTCCATTCTCTCTAAAGATGCCTGCAAAATGAACTAGGTTTATATGGGGTAAGGGTAAAATATTCTTATTTCATTTTTTACTAATATGAACCTTGTGACTGCAAGGTTCAAAAGCTGGATTTGCATGAATTAGTTACCGAAATACTCACTTGAACTCACAGTAATCAATACATAAACTTTGCTATCATGACACTTGCCTATACACACTCAGTAGTAATAAACTTTTATATCATATCAACAAATCTCTGGTAACAGTTAAGCAAAACTTAAAATGGAGTGTATGTAATTTGCTCGTGTTATGACAAGTTTTGATTATATGTAATTAAAACAGCCATTTCAACAACTTACTCTAGTTGTAATTACATACTGTACCATTGTATCTCACTAACTGTAGATTGATGCTTTTAAGCAAATCTAAAACCAGTATATTTTTTTCACGGTACAACAACTAGGAAAAGGGTTTTTTTTGGGTTTTTTTTTTTTTTTTTTTACACTAAACAGTAATCACACAGCAAATGAATATTGTGCAATTGAACAAATACCTAGCAGTGTTTTGTTTATGCAAAAACACTGACTGAACATTTAGTTATTTACTGTAAAGGCAAGGCCATGGGTGGTTTTATGGAGGTCTTTGCAATTAATAGCATAGTTACTCCAGAACAGACACTGAATTTGAATTACTTGTTTAACTGTGGCAACTATCCAGTTGAGTTAGGCAAAGGCACCGTAACATGTTGAGCAGAATGTGTTATCCGAACTTTAATTGTGGGACTGGCTAACATATGAAAATTCTGTATTCCTATATTTTTATAAAATGTTATCATTAAAAGTAATTGCACTACTAGTGCATAGAATGCTTTGTAGAATTATGAAAACAAAGAACTATGATTGCACTTCCATTAAAGTGTCTCTTAAAATACAGCATAGCTGTTGCTAACTCACTGTATTTTAATATTTAAAATAACTGTTTAACAGCAGCATTAGGTTTTATTAACTTAAAATACAGGCTACATTTAATTAAATGCAGTCACCGTGGCAACACATGCCAGTTAAATTTAGAGAAGCAATGCTACCCAGTGGTTTCTTTCACTGCTAAGAATTGTGGGATTAGTTTGATAGAGTAACACTGCACTGTTTCATTAGGCTACCGCCAGCTAACTATTCACAGTTTGGCACATTTGGACTGTAAATAGACATGAAAAAATCTTTGATTTTAATGGGAAAGAATATCCCCTAAAACTTGTTCCTGGAGCAGTACTAAAGAGAAGCATTAAATACCTCCGTTCACACTGCTAACAAAAATAAAAAATGAGTACGGAAAAGTTATGGAAAACTAAAACAAAATGCAAATGAATTGCTAAATGTTATTTTGGTGAAAGAATGAGTTCTAAAAAATGGAATAAACTATTTTTTAGGAAAACCAACCGAAATAATCAGTGTAAGCCTTTAATCCATAATTTCAAGTTAAGGATCGTCAACCTAAGGCTAAACAGATGCTGCATTGTATTAGGAATGTGGAATACAGCCTACTTATTCCTTTTTCTTGAGAGCAAAAAGGCAAGTACTACCTAATTAAATGCAAAGGATATTCCTTGAAAGGTTCACATTATTATAAAGAACTACAATTCAAGAGAACTCCTAAGTATCCATTGTTACGTCAGTGGTTACAACTGAGCTGTAATTATGTGGATCAAAGCCTCCATAATGCTTCCTCCACATAATGTACCATCTGTCACCGCCATTCATTTACTCCAGATTTAATTTTTATTCATACCAGATGCACATGTTCAATCCATTCACTTGAGGTTTGAGGAGTCTGACTTGAAGTATCTCCTGAAGCATCCAGGGTGCTTGTTACCCCCCTGTTATTATCACCACTTTGTGATACTCTTTCACCTGGAATAATGTTTTCTTCAGAAGTGCTCTCCTCTGTTTGGGTTCCTCTGCCTTCGTTTTTGAGTGCATCCTCAAATAGTGCATGCTCTTCCTGAGGTGCCAGCCCTGTGTCTGTAAGATTTGGTTGCCCTGCTGACCCATCTTCAGTACTGGGTTGCTGTGAATCCTCATCTGTTTCTGTACTTGTTGAGGGGATCAGAGCAATACTCTGTGGGTTCATGTCATGAAACCAGGCCATAATATTTCCAAGTAGATTTTCATTGGTATTGGGATCCTGACTGCTGGAATCAGCGTCACTAGATGTTGAGTATAATCCGCTTCTTGTATCGCTGCAGGGGTGTGAATGGAGACGATCAGCTGAAAAGGGATCATTGCTTGCACCTAACCTCATCAGACTGTCACCAAGTTCTAACAGCTCAGAGCTGCTCAAAGCGCCTCTTGGATTATCTATACTTATGGGAGCGGAGTCCAATCTTGTAGGCAAAGAGGTACCTATTGCTCCTAAAGATGCCTCATTATTTAGAAAGTCTCTAGTTTCTTCATCTATGGCCAAGCCTGATTCTTGTAATGATAACTGAATAGCTAGCAGGATGTTTGGGTCATCTTCATCCAAAGAACTCAGAGCCTGTGGAAATATGTAAGGTTGCTTTCAGAATAAAACTTTCATCTTGTTACATATTTTGGATTAAAAGTAATTTGGGCTCAAATCTGAAATTCATTCATTATTCCTATATGTCATTTATCAGAATCAATTTTTACTGAAACAGTTGACAACAGAATTTAAAAGGGGACTATTGTTACATTAGTGACTGTTTAGCAGTTCTTACCAGTGTGAATGTATAATTCATTGTCCTAGATTTTCCCTTTCTCATTGAAGAATTAAGAAAATTTTCAGAGAGACAAAGTGACACAGAAAAGCAGGTCAGAGAAAGGCAAGCAAATCAAAGAGAATGGAAAAGAGATTAGGGGAGATACCTGAAGAGAATCCTGGTTTTCAGAGCGACTGACAGGGGTATAGTCATGAAGCGAAGAGCTGTGCAGAATACCCATAGAAGCTGAACTCACCATGGAGGTGCCATGTCTTCTACTACTGCCACCTTCCTGAGTGTCTGTTTGGGTAATTGAAACAAAAACAGTTGAAGAACCAGCGAGGAAGCCTTCTCCACTGTTATTTACCGACAGAATCTCTTCCTTCCTTCTGGAGTCCAGCTGTGTTATTTTACTCGCTTTATGCACTCTGAACTGAATAATCCAAAACACTCCTTCCACACCAACTCCTACCCAGTCCCACTGTTTTAGGAGTGACTGCCTGGCTTATTTGTGCCTTTCTGCTCTCAATACCCTTCTCTTTGAAAGGATGGGGTATGTCATCACGAGCATGAGCACGCTGGCAGGAAGGGCAAAGCGCTTCTAAGGCACATACATGATTTATGGAAAGTCCTGAAAAATACTGCACGTGGACACAATACAGGATGTCTTTACAGGTGGATTACTACCAAAGTTTGCCCATTTCTCTGTTCTTTCAAAGATAACAACTCAGCTGTAATATTAACGTTATATTAATTTTTACCATAACATTGCAGCACAATTAAGAGTAGAGTCATTAATGTATACCTCAGCAATCACTGACATTGCGGTTTCCTTAAAACACCAACAAAAAAAGAGAAGTAAAATGCTGTTTCTAGAAAAACTGCTCTGTAATAAAAATAAATGTATCTCTCTTGACGTTGGAAAATGGAATTTTCCACTTCAAAACTCAAAACGAAATAAGGTGAGACAAACCAATTCTCTGTTGCATGCTTTAACAGCATGCACTAGTCATCACTACAATATCCAAGTCTTCAAAGTATATTTATCAAACTAACAAGATGGTTTTACATTTTACTAGTAATAGGGAAGGACCAAAGCTCACCAAAATTCTTTTTATGTTTCTAAAATAAAGAATGCATTTGTTTATTTCTCCTCAGTAAAGGATTTCTCCTTTTGTTTTTAAAGCACAAGCTGTGTATAGGACTTAAGTTCATGAGACACAGCAATTAGAGTTTGCGCAGCATGGCTTAGAGACCGAGCACACAACTGGCAGCTCTGAAGAAACAGCATCACAGTATAATTGGGATTCGAGCTATTTTGTACCTTTGCTAAAGCTCCTGGCAGAATGGAGCCAGCCCAGCCAGCCAAGTTACAGTGACCTTAAGGGACTGCGCTACTAGCCGTAGCACTGCTTGTATGAGCAGCATGCTGGAAGTCGTCGCCCATGCCAACTTGTTTCCTGGCTGTCTGCCCGTACAGGAGGTTCTGAGCAGGGTTTTGGAATACAGCTTTGTGACTACCTTCCAGCAGGCCTGTAGCAGGGGAACCCTCTTCTACGCTCTTTATGCACAACTGGCCCTTTTAATTTGCATAAAAGAGCTGGTGTATACATAAGACTGTCATACGAAGTATGAGCCCTTCAAAATTTCTTCAGAAAAGCAAACCTGCTCTAAATAGCTGAGGAGTTGCTAGTGGGAAGATCAATGCATTTCTCTTTAAAAAGAGGAGCAGCCACGATGAAGTCAGCAACACTTCTAAGATCACATACAAAAATGCAAAAATAAGCCTTTATGTGGTATCCCGGAAAATAGAGCAACGTGTTTGAAACTTCTTTAAGTGTATCCACAGAAGAACAAACACTGTGGTCACTACTAGCAATTTCTGAAGTAGGAAAGAAAAAAAACCAGCCCCATACCTAATGTACTCTCACTGGGGTCATCAGGATCTGGAGTATTACTCAGCAGACTGTGCATGTCTCCACGTCGACGCTGTCTGTGCCTCCTCCGATACTGAAATTCAGCATATTCCTGCATAAACCAAAGGTTACAAAGTACAGGGCAGCATGCAGTAATATTTTTCTGATGTAACGAGCACCACATTTTTATAAAAAATGTGTGATTTTATATGTTTATTATAAAATCACCTGTTTTCAGAAAAATAAATTGCAAGTTATATCATGCAGTGCTTAACGTAAATAATAAAAAAAAATTCAAAGGTAATCCTAAATCTGTAAAATAATGAATTAGCAAAGAAAAATACTTGACATATTACTGACATTTTAATACTTGCAATCTCCCTTTTTAAAGAATTCCAAGTACACTTTTTTTTTAAAAGCTTTGATGCCAAACTTTATATACACACACATCGACACACTTTTTAATAAATATACATACCTAGTGATTTTAGAACATAAACACAATTAATCTGAATTAGACCAATCGATTATCTCAGTGTCCCTGTTGCCACCAATGGCCAGTAGAAAATAACCTTTGGAAGCTATAGAAAGCTGGCAGACATATACTGGGACTTGTTATACTTTTCCCAGCCTCCAGGATACTATGGCTCAGGAACTTCTCAAGCTACAGCTGATACTCTTCTACTGAACACTCTTTGATAGATTTTTATTCCATGAATTACACATCTCCTCTATTTTTACCTAACTTGAGCTAACGAGCCATACCATATGGATTTGAACTCCTGCAGTATGTAATTTCTCATGTTGTGTGTATTTACCAGAGACAGTTTATATTAACATTTATGGGAAAGACTCTTTTGGCCACATCAAGCTAACATCCCAAGGGTTAATTATCTTAATACTTGGAAATAGATGTTTTGCTTTCCATACTTTTCATAATATTAAGAGACTAATATTATGCTTGAAGGCAAATTTCCAGATATGCTTTCTTCTTAGTACAGCTGACACTGAACGCCTGACTGTATAGGTAAGCTCTCTTGTTAATCTCAGTTATGCCTTTACACAAGGCAATAAAAATATACACACAGTTACTAGCTCTTCTCTTTGGAAAAGAGTATTGCTATTGTCTTCCCTAAGCCCAAGGTTGGGAAATCTGTAATCCAAAGGCTTCATTTAGCCAAATGACTTGGGAAAGATAAGATTACCATTAGCTTTCTTTTCTTACATTAACTCTTCATCCTAGAATATTTCAACATCTGAAGTACCTAAAATTTAAATCCAGAAGTGTCATTTCTCTTACACAATGACCTTATTAATTTTGATGGTATTATGATAGTATGTTGTCTTTCCATGAAGTGTTTCAGCCCAAGTTCTTATGCATAATGACACGCAAACCAAAAAAGAATAGTCACAAAATGATCAGTGTGGGCAGATTTTTATCTATGTAAGGTCCATGAAAATTTTAAGAACATAAAAATAGTTGTACTGGATCAGACAAAAGGTCCATTTAGCCCAATATTCTGTCTTCAACAGTGGTTAGTAGTAGATGCTTGTTAGCCTATGGAACAGCATAAAAACGAGGGCAAACATGAAGTGATTCTTCTCTAAAATACTCTTCTAGCTCAGGGGTTTCCTAAATGGAAGGCAGTGCCCCAAACAACAGAAAATCTAATCTTGATATGAAACAATATGACAGAATTATTTTAAAAACATATACTTAGATAACTATGAATTGGATAAGGAATAATGAGAAGTGATCACTGAACACTAAGATTTATTAGTCATGTCAGAACTTTTATCTGTTTGCAATAAAATCATAGATTTTACTGATGGCCATTTAACTTCTGGTTGCTTTTTAACCTTTAGAAAGGTATCTTCATTACTACTGATAAAATTTTATTTCTGATTACTTGGAACAATTTTATACACGTGAACAAAAGGATTTTTAATTTTATTGGGTAGGAACGTCATGGTTGCACACAGTGGTCTACAACAAGCAGTGTTTCTTGCTAAAACCAGTAAGATTTTGTTTTCTGTAATAATCTGGTATACATAGACATTCCACTAGTCAGTAAAAGTACAGCTCTATGTCAAAAATTTTGTAGTGAAATTCACTAAAATAAACAAAGATGACCATTATTAATTCTACAAAATTCCTTTAGCATAGGTGGTTGCAAGTATCCTTAATAGCTACGTAGCAAAGAAACCAACTTGCATCACACAGTGCCACACTTAGGCAAATCACAAAAACTCATAAGCAATCATCTAAGCACGACTGCAATGGCACCTACTGCTAAACAACTTATTAACATATTTCTTATCAGCTTTTTTCTCAGTTCCACTGATGATACAGTAACATCACAATGAGTTTGATACTATCAAATGTGGAATTATTTCAAAAGGACTAGAGGAACTAGACAGGAGAAGCAAGTTGATCTTTTGTAGAGGAGCAAGCTATTTCCTCACCAACGTGATGCTCACCAACAACAATAGCAAAGGAAATATATAGAAAAAGTACATGGAGTTTTCCAGGATGCTTTAAAATGAGAAGCTAGGAAGAAAAAAGCACCAAGAAAATATTGAAATGAAGCATTCCTAATGGAATGCTTTAATCTAATGTTCTCAAAGTATTAAATAAAAATTAAGATGATAAAAGAAAGCTTTATAGGAAGCTTCTCATATTTTAGTGCGGAGTCTTGAAAATTATTTACTCTTTCCCACATGTAGGTAGTGGAATATTCACTTTAAAAATTATAACTTTAATTCTTGGTTAAGTAGCAGAAGTTCATCTCATTTGAGTATGCAATTTCCATCCTGCTTCAATACATAAAAAGAAACAACTCAAATAGTTAATAATATTTAGGTGTATGCCTGTATGTTTTTATTGGATTGTTACAGAAGGATGGAAATTTCCTAGACTTTTTGTCAAATTCTGCTGAACTGATGTTGCATTCAAAAGTAATCTACGCAATTTCATATATTTATTACTTGAAGGTTCCCCAGCATATAGACACCAGTTTATATACTGTTTTAAACTGGTTATGTACTTCGAAAACTATGAATACAACATAGCTTGTCTAATGCCACCTTAAATAACTATAGCCATGTTAGAGGCATTGTTTATAGTCACTGCACAATTAGCTATACATATATTTCCTTCTATTGTGAAATAAAAAAATAAAATGGTAAGCTTAAACCAACTTGAAATGCTTTGAATCAAAATAAGAAAGCTCTTCATGCAGATTGCGATCATACCTGTGTTTCTAGAATATGCAGAACTAAGTTAAAAAAAGGAAAAGAAATAGTTTACCTCGGGGGATGCAAATCCTAAATATTCCCAATCCCACGTTCCACCAGCAAAGCTATAAAATGAAGAGATACACCATAAAGTTTAGACGTAGAACAAAGTATGAACAACCTCTAGAGCTTCAAAACCTATCAACATGTAAAATCTAGTGCAATTGTAACTCTCTAAACAAGTCTTCTGCTTTAATTCTTACCTCAAAATTCATTTAGAAAACCATACAATTAAATTGTTGACTATTCCAGAACTGCTCAACATTTTTAGCAAATACTTATAGATTTTTTGGAGTGTACCAGGTATTAGTGACAATCTTGAAGGAAGAAAGTGAAACGGAAGCCATGACATCTAATTGTTAATAAACTACAAATGGGGAAGCAATTTAGGTTGTAACATACAGAGCAGTGATTCTCAAACACATTTTTCCTCAGTGAAAAGTTGTAATTCCACAAGGATCACATGTCCAAGAAAATGTCACTATCTGGTGATTTACAACCACCACATTTATCAGCTCCACTTTACCTCACTGTCGAAGAATGACAGTGGATTCACCCACTGTGGCAGCTATCAATGAACTTTTCTGACTTGCACAGAATTTTGTTTGGATTACCTGCGCCTGGGTGCTTCTGGTGAGTCTGCAGGAGCAACACCTCGGGCCACAGAGGCCAGGAACTCTTGCCGCTTCTGCTGCACAAGACAAGCTGCACGGATGATTTTATGGCGAGGAGTCCGAAGGTAAGGCCTGTTCACTTTCTGTGCAAGGTCTTCAGTGACCATTTCTAGGTCTGTCTGCAATAGTTAATAAATACAGAATAATTTTACAGTGGAATGAAAATCAGGCAGAGCTCTACACCATAAATACTGAGCAGAATGATACCTGTTTTCTTGGAAATACCATTTGAAATACCAAAATAGCCTAAAATGTCTGCCCTTCTAGCCTACCCTTTTACTGACCTACATGCTGTCCTCCAGCCTGGAGCAGGGATTCCCTGCACTCACACATACTGAGCATCTCCGGGGGCCCTAAAGGAAAGGAAAGGAGGCAGAAGCCCCTGCTGCCGATGCCACCACCACCCAGGTATTCCCCCAGTTTAGTCCCTACTCACTTGTTAAGACACATTAATAGGGAAAGACAGGAAAGATGAGCTAGAGAAGATGAAGACTGAAGGTAAAATATTATCTTCAGAAAAGCAGGTTAACAGTAAATAATTTTCTTTTTTTCCCCTTGCACCTGTCCTTATCCCTTTCATTCTGTAGCAAAATGTTGTTTTTCATTCATTCTAAAATTGAACTAAAAGCTACTGTGTCACAGAGTAATAAAAATGCATTAATTTTCCAACGTGGTTACAAATATAAAACAGGTGTATCAGTTTTACATTACAAAACCAGCAAAAAGACACTGCTAACTAATATTACAAAAGAAGAATAACATTAGAAAAGCAAAATATATGCATGTATTACCTGCATAAGTTCAAATATTTCTTTCTTTGTGCTTTTAGGCTCCAAAAAGAATCCATATGGATAAGAACACTTGAGAATGCGGCGAGTTTTTAGAAGCTCTTGTACTGCATCTTCAATGAATGTGGTATCAGGACAGCCTCCCTCAGCTGTAAGATGAAACAAGCATTGTGAAAATATTTTCCTGCTAATGTCAGCATTTCTTTTACTCTAAGAGTTGTCCTCCAAAATAATAAAATTTATGTGCATGTCAGTTAAATATTTTGCAAGTGAACAGCAGCAAGTTCTCAATGACTACACAGTGTTCTTACTAAAAGAAGTAAGCACAGAATATTAGCTTCTCCCTTACTAATGCTACTTTCTCCTTGAGTCTTTGGAATAGGTAAGGTTTACTGTACATTTAGCTTTCATCCACTGCATATGAATTCTAGTACTGGAGGGATCACATCACACAGCAGACTAATGTGAGCTCTATCAAAAAAAAAAAAAGGTTTAGCCATAACAGAGTTGATTTGATTTCAAATCAAATTCATAGATCACAGCAAATACTTACTTCCACTGAGAGCTCTACTCAACTGCTCCATCTTTTCTTTGGCTGTTTTTAGAAGGCGCTGTTCTAACTAGAAAAAGAAAATAAATAAAATACAATAAGGTAATTATTTTTGGATTAATAAAATAGAACAAAAAATCAGTAAAAATGGCTTGACCCACACCTGGTAGCTAAGTTCATGGTTCTTAAATCTTGTGTAATAGTGCATAAACCTATCAAGCTCTTGAAATCTTCTATGCTTCCTTTCAGCCTGGAAAATAATGAGGAAACAAAAGAAACCAAGATAAATTTTATTATTTAATTTAGCAATCACCGTTAGATATAATTACATAAGCAACTGTTTCTATTCCCACTATTCATGAAGTATTTTACACAATGCTGATGAGTGCCATGTAAGTCAAGAGACAAATGTAATTTTTGAAATTCACAAGTCTTCAAATACTGTAACCAAAGAGTTGATATGCTTTGTGTGCACTTATTAAGCAGACTTTCCAAATGCCAAAATTAAGGCATGTCTTCTGTAGTGCACAGCAGCTAATTACAATACCAACATGCCCATTTTACAAAAGGAAACCATGGCACAGAGAAGTAAAATGACTTGAGTAAAGTCAACCAGTGGCTGTTACCAAAGCCAAAACCAGAACCAAATCTTATGTTTCTGTACACAAATAAGCAGTGTTTTCTTTCTGTCTCTGATATATTTAAGGTTGTAGTTTTCCATTTAGAACTCAAGTTGGGAAGAATTTTGATTAAACTTATCCTAAACAAAAAATTGCAGCCTTAGCGCTATTTTTCAAATGCACCCATTCATTTGTTACCTCTACTGTCATCTCCTTGGACTGTTCCTCTACATGTTGAATAACCTCATAGCGAGTGCATCTGTAATAGCCTCCAGTGGAAGAGCTGTGCTTCTTCCATTCTTCTAAGCATATCCAGCAAAAGTCATATTTGCACTTCAGAAAACAA
>VYZV01045384.1:6359-22297 GCA_013401275.1 Pandion haliaetus
CCCAGCGCCGGCAACTCCCGGGGGCTCCCCCGGCCGTCGTCGTCGTCGTCGTCGTCGCCGCCGCCGCCTCGCCACCGGCATCGTCACCCCGGCCACCGGCATCACCTGGAGAGGGGGCGGGGCAGGCGCCAGGCCCCTCCCTCACGCGGGCAGCGCCATGCGGCAGCGGCCCTGCCCGCGGGAGAGGGGAGAAGCCGCGCGCGCGCACGAGGGCGGCGCGTGCCGCCGGCCGCTGCCGTAGGGGAAGGGAAGGGAAGGGAAGGGAGGGGGCGGGGCGGGGCGGTCCCGCGCAGGCGCAGTGCCAGGAGCTAGAGGGCGCGAGCGCCGCGACTGCCCGGAGCGCGTGGAAGGGGCAGGCCCCCAGTGACCGTTAAGTAGCGCACGAGCTGCGCACCTCTCCCTGGTTGGCCCTCGCCATAGGGACAGGCTCACCCCACGCGCCCGTGGCACCGCCCTCCGCCCCCGCGGCGGCTCGCGCCTTTCCCGCCGTCCGCGGCCCGCTCCCCTGACGGGCGGGACCGCCCGGCGCCCGGTGTGCCGTGACCGGGAACAGTAAACGGCAGCGGCGTTAGAACGCACAGCTCCAGAGAGCGCGGCCCTTAGCACCTCCGCGGAGGGGACTGAGGCTCCCCGGCCGTCCCCCGCTCGCCGCTGAGGAGTGGTGAGGAGACGGCGGCGGGCTGAGGAGAGGGCGCCGGGCGATGGGCGCCGGCGGGACCGGGCAGGGCGGGTGTTAGGCGCGCAAGGTGGATTTTGCTTGGGAAGGCCTGAGGTGTCTGAGCTCGGGTGACGTGCAGGCAATGCTGCGGAACGTTCCTGGCTATTCCCTTGAACCTAAGAGCTCTACAGTCAGTGCTGCGGCAGATGAAAGCCCTCAGAACTTAAAAAAGATGAGAAAGCTTGAGCCAACCTTAACTCTGTAACCATACTTTAGTTAGGTCTTTCGCTTTATATAATAATGATAAACTCTTTAAGCTGAACGCTGCCTCTTTCAACACACAGGATGCGTGCTACTTACTGATTTAAACGGCAGCAAGTTCCCCTCCCCCCCCCATTCTTAAATGTGTGTCCCTGAGCCGTATTTAGTGCACACATTTCCTCACTGGCCTTCTCCTCAACAGTGCTTGCTATAGTACTTTATCAACATCATTTTATGTCAGCATCCTTTGATGTAAGGGGTCGGAGAGGTAAAGTAATTTGCAATATAATTTGCAATTTATAGATGAAGAGCCAGGACAGATAAATCAACTAATATCCTGCTTGATGCCAATGACCTGATTCCTTTCAGATAGACCATTGCGGGATGTTTGGTTCAGCGGACCGATCCCACAGCCTTTTGTTTGCAGCTGACAATGCTTGGCGTTTCTGCAAATAGGTATCAACCCAGGAAATGAGAAACTCCCAGCGAACGACTCCCTAGAGGGCTCTGGGTTTGACTGATCAAGCACAGAACTGCTGTGATGGAGAAAGAACTCAGGGGCTGGGTGGGCCAGGTCCCTGTTCTGGGATCGAGGAAAGGTCCTCCCACCCGCTTCTTATACTCCCACCACCTTAGAGTTTTATAATTCAGGCCTCTCAGAAAACGGTCCCCTTCATTACACAGTAGTGAATCGTTTTTAGGGCAGAAATATTCCACACTTTGAGTAGGGCTCAGTGAGAAAATAGCATATCATTTATGTTTGAGTGTGAAATGTACAGTGAAGTACTTAGAAACGGTTATTCTGGTTTAACTTCTGCATGCTGAACTTTGAGAGAGCATTTTTCAGTATGCTTACAAAACATGCCCAACACCAAATCTGTTTGAATTGTAGACCAATGTCCCAAGAACAAGTATACTCCATGGGACGCTGTGGTGTAATCAGAGAAATTCCCAGATAAAAGGAAAACTAAAATTTTGTGAACATTTTAGCTTACAAACCCTATTGCAACCTACTGAGATGTCAGCAAGACTGACAGGCCAGAGGCATGTATGGAAACATGCACGTATCTGTATACAATGCTGCATTGGTTGTCAAACCTCAGGCATGCAACATCTCAATTAATTGAACATTTTGATCAAACACCGCTGACGCACTTGGAGAAGCTCTGTTGACAGTGCAGAAGGGATAAAGTGGCAGGGACTCATCTTACAAGGGGCCGTAATTAGTCCCATTTATTCAACTTAGTCGTCAGTCCATCATCCAGCGGGTGAGTGGGATACAAATTTGAAATGCAGTTTTTGTCACGTGGAAACAAAGCTAACTGGATCATCAAGGAAAATATTGCTAAAGTATTGACTTCAAAGCAAAAAAAGGTGGTGCATGGCAATGACATTTCCCAGTAGCACAACACTGGGAGGACCACGCTGGAGGAACAGGGTGCCTTGAATGACCCAGCAGAAACAACCAAAATTCACTCCTCCAAACTGTAACTTCATATGAGCAGGGACTTGTGGCCAGTGTTTTGTCCTCAGTGAGACCTCTCACCTGGGAGGTGTTGGCCATGGAAGGCTTGAGAGCATTAGCTCCCTGTGGGGATTATTATGAGCTCTGGAGGCAGCAATATACAGAGTGATAGCGACGATGTCAAGGGGTCCCCAGCAGGCCTGAGGCAATTCGGCTTAGGTTGCTGCTGAAGCTGTGACTGGGGGGGAGAATAAGCCGGGGATGCTTGGGTAAGGCAAGCACAGGCAGCAGTGGCTGGGAAGATCTCAAGGAGGAGGAATCACAATCTGCCCTGGTAGATAAAGCAGAAAAAAAAAAAAATAGAAAAAAATTTTAAAAAAAGGGAACATGATCTTAGTCTTTAATCAGATAGTGTAGTTCCTTAAAGTATTAAAGGTTAAAAAAAAAGAGAAGTAGCCCTTTCGTAAGGGCCCGATGAGACCACTTCATGCCCTTGTGGTACCTTAGGGGGGTGGGAAGGACGGGCAGAGCAGGCGACATGGGGACAGAGGAGGGAATGTGGCTGCGTGAGAGGGCCCGGCAGGCTCGCTGGTAGGGTGGCAGGAGGAGGGCTGCGGGCGGGGGGTATGACTGGCACGAATAAACACTCCGCAGAGGTAAGCATCAGTAGGAGTAGGAATTAGGAGAAGGAAGGACGCGGGGGAGGGGGGCGAGGGGAAACAACCCCACCAACTAACCTCTGCTATTTGCGTACCGATAGAGCCGGTGTTTCCACTCCAGCGGGGTATTTCGGGGGCCAGAGTGCAGGTCACAGCAGCCGGCGGCGCTTCCTGCCTCCGCCACCGCAGCCAGGGTCCCGCCTGAGGGGGGGGAAGGGGAAAGGGGAGCTGCCCCCCCCCACCCCGACGGGCTTCCCGCGCTCTCTGCCGGCCACCACCGACACCCAATGGCCGCCGCGCTGCCAAGGCAAACGCGGGCGGCCCCACCACCAGCCCTCAGCCCCGAGTGACCATTAGAGCTCTGAAAGACTCCGGGCCGCCTTCACCAGTGTGAGCACGCCGAGGAAAAACTCCGCGAGGAAGGCCCGAAAACTCACAGATGGACTACTGATCTCGGTTCCCTTCCAGCCTAACTCCTGTTCCCCGTTTCCCTGTCGGTAGCTGGGAGGTGTGGAAGCTGCCCCAAGTTGCACGAATGCGAAGCACTGCAAGGAGCGGGCTGGAAACCCTGACTTCAGTCAAAGGAAAATAGTTTTACAGGTGGAAAAGTAGGGTCAGCTTAGTTTCTCCACCCCGCGAAAGTTTAGAATATGTCTACATAAGTTGTTACTAACTTCTGGTGTTGCTTTCAGGAGCTGAAGAAATAATGATAAATTTGATTGGGGAGCCCTTGACTAAATGAATCATTTTCTACTTGGAAAGGTAATGCTGTTCAAAATGAACCAATTTCTTAAGTCACGTCTTTTTAGGGAAACGGAACAACACTGAGTGTCCTGTACTGTCACGTTTTGAAACATGTTTAACTTTTGCATCATGAAATCAACTTTTTGTCATAGTAAAAAGTCAAAGTCCAAACAACATGTTTTGGTCCCCTCGAAGAAGAAAATTTCCACTCGAGTTTTTCTAACCAGCGCTAACCATGCAGATCAACTGGCCCTGCAGCTAAAGATCTGGTCGAGATCTGGTTCTGCTGAATGGATAACCCCAGCACTGTTCAGATACCCAGGCATTTTTTTCCCCCCACTTCAAAGGGGTTTTTTTAGCCTGTGATTCAAGAAGCTGACAAGACAGGACCAAGTGGAGATAGTAAATGAATACCTCAGACGTCAGCAATAGATTTCTGCGTACTTGCCCCGCTTCTAGACCACCATTTTATGCACAGCAGTTACTACTCAATCAGAAGAATTGGCAGCCACAGCTAGTTGTGGTTTGAGAACTGGGTCATTCGGAGATCCTTGGCCTCGTAACCTCAGCTCTTAAAAGGCTGAAACACGATCCCAGCCCCTAGCCTGGATGATGGATGAAGACGCCTTGACAGAGACGTAGGAGAGGAAGGAAGTAAGGTGATATCACGAGCTAAATATTGCAACTCTCCCCAGCATGAAAGCAGGCTCACAGGTTGATCCAACCCACCAAAAATCATTCAGAGCCTCCTTCCAAGGCTGCAGAGGGAGGCGGCGGTGCACCGGAGACTTCCCCCAGGCACCGGTAGATGGAGCGCTGAGGTACCGGAGATCTCCTCCGCACCGCCGGCGCTGCGGCGGCGGGCGGCATCTCCCGCTTGCTGCCGTGGCTTTGTCGGCAATGTTACTTCAACACAATACCTGTGGATACTTAGAATCCACAGTCAGAATCTTGGGGTTTTTTTTAATTAAAGCTTTGAAAGAAAAAGTCTGCTTAGTCGTGTCGGAATATCCCTCTGTAAAAGACAGGTAACTTTTAGCCAGTAGTTTGCAAGTATTAAAAAGCCTTAAAGATTGGACCCATCACGAAATAGGTATAAAAGTCCCACTGACTACTCTAAAAAAGACTCGTGAAGTGCTGTCGTAAATAAACTCTTGCCTAAACTGGGATCTAAATTTGGGGTTTTAGCATTTAAGTCTGCACTGCTTGGAAGACCAAGCCACATAGTTGTTTTAAACAAGATCACCGCTCAAGAAAATAAGGCTTTCTCCTACCCTCTTCGCACACACACACACACACGAGTGTGCACTTATGCACATGCAGCAGTTTTAAGTCAGGACTACTGTTAATATCAACTATGCTGCTATTTATAAAAGGATTTTTTTACTCTATGTGAACACATCTAGAGGAATCTTTTCTTATGATTAAGAATGTTATCAGGGTTCACATGAAGCCTAAATTATCATTTGTGTTTCCCCTTTCAAGCTGGCTGAAAGCAGGAAATTACCTGTGAAAATTGTCATTAGAAAACATTTGGAATAGGCTAGCAGAAACAACCGTCTTTCAAAACATGGATGAAACTAGTTTCATTGTTCCCTCAGGAGTTAACAATAAAGTAAAAGTGGGGAACAGCCCTTGCTCCTTCGTTCTCTTCAGCGCCATGTTCAAAAAGATTGTTTGGCTAAAATGCAAAAAGCTTACTTGCTGCAAGACTTATTTCTCTTAGAATAGTCCCATCTCCCCCCTCCCGATTATTTTTTAAATAACGTCCCAAACTCTCGAGATCCATGTCAACAACTTGATGCGATAGCTACATCAGATTTCTCGTATGCTTAGGTCATTTGCTAGCAAGGACATTGTCAAATTATTAGTTTTGAAATATCCTGGTTTTAAATTCTTTGTTTTGAAGTTGCTGGAGGTTTGGTAGAGAAATGTATTCCTTCGTTAAACTAATTTTTATTTAATTCTCACATACATATTTTACTGCCCAGGTTTTATGCACAGCTTATATATACAGTTCTAAGCACTGGTATATCTGATTTGCAATACATGTTTGCATTTCTTTTATGATTCAGGAAAAATCAGCTTCAAAATATCTAAATTTTGTTCAAATATCTGTAACTTCAACCTGCACAGTTAAAGCAATACCTGTGTGTATGTATTTATGATCTGCAGCACCCTTACACTGAGCTCCATCTCTCCTCTTGTTTGCTCGTCAATCAATGCACTCTTGAGCACACAGAAGGTGATGTATCAGCATCACAAAGCAGGACATTTCCTCAAAACTCCCAGTTTGCCCCCCCCAAGGGAGCTGTGCTATGCACAAATCATTTCTGTGCTTTGCAATGCCACAGTTGGTTCCTAAGCAGGTTCTTCCCCCACTCTTCTGGCATCCATTGAAGTAACCCAGAAATATCTAACTGATTTCAGTGGACCTCACATTTGGTTCTGAATGGCGGAATTATCTGATCTTATAGTATCTTCTTTTCATCTGACAGCTATAATTATGTTTAGTAGAACTGTTACAGGTGTTTCTAGAGATTCAGTTGCCTTAGGGAAGAAACAGTAAAGGCCACTGGTATGTATTTTTGTTCCTTTATAGTATAGGTCAGTTTTATCTAGTCTTACCCAGTTCTTGGTTATCCCAACATGTTTGCAGTGCTGATTTACATAACCTATTATCCATGTTATTGGTACAGTCTACTTCAGATAATATTTTGAAGGCATCTCCTTCCCCTTTTTTAAAAAGTACAACTGTGTTGCCCCATTTTTTTTATCTCCCCTGGTTCCTCCAGCCCTACCACAATCCCATGAAATTCAAAATCTGACTCCTGTCTTGATTTTAATTTACTGGTTAATTTGAAATTTTTGGCACCACCACAAGCATATGCGAGTTCAGACCATGGTGAGGTTCCCATCTGAATTCCTGGAATTTTCAAGCTGTTTTAGCAAGTCTTCAAATTCCTGTCATCTCCTTTAGATTTTCCTCTCCTAGTTCATAGCTCAGGCTGATCACATAAATATGCCACACAAGTATGGTTTCCAAAAGCGTCCACCTCTGCATTGCTGAGCAAAATGACTCAGGGTAGGCAAAAAGGAAAAAAAAATCAGCTCATGCCTACAGTGAAGGGTTCTCACTGTTCTGAGGAAAAGAAAACCAAAGTCATATGGAACCGCAGGTAGTTGTAACTGTTAAAGCAGTAAATGCAGACTTGCATTTCTTTTGGATGAGGCCTTGATACTTCAGAAAATTCTGCATGTATGATCCAATCACACCCCAAAGTTTTTCTTCTGAGTGCTTATTTCTACTGTCTTCAATACTGCCTGACTCTTCAATAACACTAATTCTAAAGAGAGGAAAAAGCCAGCAGTGTAACTGAGGTGCACAACCAAGAATCAGGAGACACGGCATTTCTTTCTAGACTAACCTCACATTGACAGTTAAGTCACATGGCCAGATTAGACAGTATCATGCTCTGTGAATAGCCCTCTTGTCAGTGGGTCCCAGGGCTTGGGTAGTACTCAAAACACAAAAGGGCCTCCAAATTCTATTTGTAACCCCTTTGGTTTTTGATTTCTCCAACTGGAAAAGAGAGATAACCTTACTTGCATATTTAATTCACTGACAGTTTAAAATACACTGAAAGATTCAGATAGACAGCAATGAGAAATATAAAATATTGCCAGAGATAAATACTTTCAAGGCAGCTTTGTTACTGTTCTGGCTACCTGCCCACAGTGCTTTGCATGCAGTTTAATACCACCGGTAGGAGAAATATTTGATTTACTAGATTTGTAAGCTCTAGCTGATCAAAAAAACCAAAGTGGCAAAAAAGAAAAAAAAAGTTAATTACTTGATTAAGCCAGTATTTAACACCCTGTCCAGAAGCACTCTTCTGGTCCCTTCCAAGTGGGCTGTCATGATACTCAATGGTCTCAAGAACAGGGAAGAAGAGTCAGGTGAGGATGGGAAGTGTGCTCCCCCACTCAAAGGATGACCTTAGTCACTATGTCTGGGCTCAACCGCCCTCTGTGATCTGCTGTAAGAAATCTCCTCCTCCTTTGACAGGAGAAAACTTTGCCATTTGTTTGTACAGAGCACCTAGCTGATAAGAGACTTGAACCAAGAAGGCCATGCAGTGCAACACCCTCTTGCCACCCTAGGTCTGGAAGCAGTGTGGCCACATTTGCACAGGGCTGCGCCAGAGAGAAAGAGCTCTGCCTTCTGCATTTCATTTTCCTGCACTCCTGGTTCAAGGACTAGTGAAGGCTGAACTGCATGAAACTAATCTGCACCTGCTTGCATGGAAATACCTTAGGTCAGGGGTATTTAGCAATTCATTCATGGCCAGGCTCCTTGTCCAAAGCCCTAATTAGAAGTGCAGTTTCACAGTCAGTTTAAGTATGCCTACGGCTGCACTGGCACTGAAAATGACCATCTCACTCTCTTCCCTCAGGTCCTGCCCCAAGCCAGCACTGGCAAAGCTGGGCACTGAGACCAGAGTAGTAAGCTGAGTGGTCTGAAAAGTAAGGTACCCATAGGAGAGGGAGGGAACAAGTAGCTAAGGTGGCAGCAGTCTTTTAAAACATATGTAGACAAAATCTCTACACAAGTATGTCCTAAGTCCTTGCTTTGTGTGGCAATACTGGAAGAAAAAGAAGATAACACAAACTTATGAGTGCTAGGAAAGGCAGGATCTGACCCAAAGTGGCAAAGAATGCAATGGCAATACTCCTAGCTTACATGATGTTAGCTTTTGGCTGCACCAGTTGCTATGACCGTGCCCTAAAAATAATTCAAGTCCTGATAAGGTGATAAAGACCATCTCACAAATTTTTTCCTCACCTTCTGCTTGCTTGGTAAGCAACAGAAACAGTACAGTAGAATTAGTGCATGCAGGTAGCAGTCTTCACAGAAATAACAACACAAAATGAATACGTAAGGTGAACAAATTTCCTGAAGACATCAGAATTTAAACAGGTTTGCTTGTAATGTGTGCTGAATAATGAACCTGCTTTTAAACAATCCACTACTCAGGAAAACAACCCACAAAAGAGTCTTAAAAAAGCAAAAGGACCACAGCTAATTTAATAAGTTGTTTTCTACACGTAATTTTCCTGTCCCTACTCTGACATTGGGAAAAAATCGGACTAGTTTCACGTAGACACTAGCTGTCCCGTCCTCAGATAATCTTTGAGACCTGAGAGAGCAGGAATTAATATATACAAATACAGCACATTTGAAAACTATTAACTGAAGCTGGGAATAAACTATTCTCTAATGGAGGTCTCAGACCTGATTAACAAAGAGAAAAGCTGAAGCAGATGCTTTCCAAGGGAAATATATACAACAGATCTATTCCAGGCTTTTATGACTTGATCTTTAAAACTGGCCAAGAAGAGATTTAATTTCATTTACTTAAACAGATTACAAAAGGAAAATGTCTCACCACTATACCCCTTTGTCAGATGGATTCCAGAACAGAGGATTAGCTAACAGTTTGGTCTTACAGTGTGTATACATGTACTACCTCGCAGTGGAAAGAGGAACTTGGTCAGTCTGCAAAACAAGGAGAAACACACGTTGGTCCAAGTTCTCTGTTTCTGTCAGCTTCTATGGGTAAAGCAGCACCGTGGGTCAGGACATTAGGGAAAAGGTTTTAGGCATTGCTTTCCACTTCTCACTACATAACAAAAAAAATACCCTTTCTGTTTCTACTTGTTCATGTAGGAGCAAACAAATACAGCTTCTGTAAAAACCCCAACAGTACTGTAAGTACTAATACTACCAGTATTACAAATGCGTTAGTAACAGAATCCTCCTAACTAGGGGCTGAACCCCTGTGCCAGCATCAACCCTGGCACGGAGCCTTCCAGACAGACTGTCTGTCTGGGGAGGAAGTTGGAGTGAGTGGCTGCAACCTTCCTGCAGCCAGAGCTACCAAAGAAAACCAGCGCTGCTCAGAAACCGGATGGTGCTAGACGAAGAGAGCTGTGCCGCCAGAGTGCAATGATTCAACGCTGTCCACCAGCAGCCACTTCTGCCAGAGCTCTTCTGGAGGGTTGCCCAAGACTTACAGCCACCCCACCTTCACCCACCCTCCTTCCCACTCTGCATGGCACAGCACTGGAAACTTGATAAGCACAAGGCTTGCCCAGGATAAGGTGTGTGCTGAAGATGTACCTTAATGTTGCTGCTTGCCTTCCTTTTGGATGGAGTCCTCCCTGCAATTCTCTGTAGCCACGCAGAACACTTTTTGAACCTCTCTCTCACCTTCAGCTCTTCTGCTTCCACGTGTTTAGAGGCAACCAACTCTCTCCAGCCGCATCTAAAAGCATGCAGAGGATCATAAAAGTCTAGGATACCTATTCCTGGGTTAAAGCAAAGTTAAAGCATCTTTTAGTTGAAAATCTTGTCTATTCCTAAAGGTTTCTAGTGGACAGTGCTTTGCTCATTGTGTCTTTTTGGCTGTATTACTCTTATTTTGACTTCCGCAAGTACAATCTGTTTTTTATGCCAGGGGCTTACTGATTGTATTAAATTTTGATTTTGCAGTTTTGAAGGGATTTCTAAGAAGAGAAAAATCACTGCTATATGAAGAGATCACTGCAAAATTAGAACATCACTCAAATTTCCAGACTGAGCTGAGATCTCATTGGTGGCTAACAGGCAAGACCAGATGCCTCACACTGGTGAATTGCATCCAATGCTCTTCTGCAAGGTAACAGAGGAGTTTTCCAGAAGGGTTTCTTGACAAAATGTGATAATAGTGATGGGAGCTATGATGATGAAGATAAGGCGTTCAAGCGGATCAAGATAAGCAGTTGAAGTGAAAGACAAAGATCTAAGCCCCTAACATAATTGAAAAACAATATTGTTAAGAGACTGCAAAAAAAGAGAATTGCTTTAAAGCATGACTCAAGGTCTATGTGCAGAAACATACCTGTCTACATTGTAGATAACCTTCTGTATACAAATGTAGTACAGCTGGCACCTAGCTGCTGACCCTTGTAGATAAGAATTATCTCATTGATACATACAATTGTTCTATTTGCATATGTGGTAATTGCATGCACTTGTTTCCCTCTGTCCCTTCCAAGATAATCTTCTCGATGAGGGCTCTGATAAAAAATCAACAGTGCAGTTACAGAGTTGAAAGTCTGCTCTTTATTTAATCAGTCCAGAGCAAGGACAATGTCCTATTACCCTGCCCCGCCATAAATTTATTGCTGAGAGGTAGCTGCCATGCATTTATAGCTGGATAAGAATACACGCACAGCCAGTTACAGCAGGATAAGTTAGAGGCTATGAACGCAATCTGAGTTTACCTATTCCTGGACACATACCTTTCACACTGATACTAAAAGACCACAGCTAAAAAAATAACTGATTTTTCACAGGTAGCCAAGGAATGACAAATAAACTCTGGATCCTTTTCAGCTGCAGCTTTAAGTTTTGTAATTTAATTTCTAATGAAGCTGGTGAAGTCAAGATCTCCAGGGAGCTGTCATCTTTAACTCCAAGTGTCTTTTCCACAGTTCTGTTCCAAAAATACAGGGAGCTGAAGGTTGCTTTAATCGTACTACTCCTGTTGAATCTGTTAAAGCTCAGACAAACCTGATGTCAGCTGCAGGCCCAGCAGGGCACTTTCAGGAGATCAGATTTCTTTAAATTACAAAACCACACTCTTTATAAGGAGCAAAAGACCTTTAATGTCAACATTGTATAATCCAGGTCATGGTTAGTTTTTTCACCCTGTACTTAGAATAACAACCTTAGCTTGGTTGACCTAATGCTGCCATACAGACATCTGATGTAGAAAATTCAGCAGGAACGTTAGGCAGTGTAAAGCACCTTGTGACTTTTGGATCAAGACCAGTATTACCCTATTTACATTCAGTACTTTATAGAAGATGAAGACTATTATTTTGCATTAGAATTTTATTTAGAGATATATATAGAGAGAGATTTATAGAGGCACATAAGCTTAGTCCCCTTCACATTGTTTTTCACCGTGCAGCACAGACTATGGCTACTTTGGGCACTGGTGCCACAGTGTGGCAAAAGCTAAACATATCCAGACTCAGTGAGAACAAAATGTTAGATAGATCTTAAAAGACCCAGAAAAGAGAGGCAGGCAGAGGGAAAGGGACAGGTCCCCAGCTGGTGTGCATTATGTTATGTTTAATCTTTCACTACAGACCTTACAGTTGCTACAAGGTTCTGGGAGATGTTTTGTAGGCTCTGGTGCATCAGATGAACTTGGTTTGGCCAGGTGATCACAGGGATGGAATTTAGCAGAGCAGATAATCCCTTTGGTTCTACACTCCACGGGGGCAAATCCCTATGCTCTTTTTGCTAAGCAGGAAGTTGTACTGCTGTTTGATCCAATCGTTTGCAATGTCACCGTTACCTCTGCTCACTCTGATCTTCATGGGTTGAACCATAAATACAATAAGAATCCATCTTCCATAAGAATCTATATTTCCTTTGAAATATAGAATCTGTGTGG
Organism: Pandion haliaetus; assembly: GCA_013401275.1. NCBI lineage: Eukaryota > Metazoa > Chordata > Aves > Accipitriformes > Pandionidae > Pandion > Pandion haliaetus. The sequence continues at coordinate 18,660 of VYZV01045384.1, forward strand.
TGGAAGGCCAGTTTCTGACACCCCAATTACTTTACTCTGTTACAGACTCAGGTACTGACAGTGATGCTATTTGTGAAATACAAAATTTCCCAGCAGAGCTTCTCCTGCCAAGGCATTAAATAGGAGATGCTGACACTCAGTGCTTAAACTGTATTTCAATATAAACTTTTTGCTCCAGGATGCTAATTGGAAAAGCTCAAGAACAACTAACATAATATCATGGGCTGTTGTATGACCACCTGGGCAAATAAGTTACAGTAGCTATGCTTGTTATTTGCAGAGCACAGCTAGTTTTGGTCTTTTCTTTCAGGTAGATGGGACTAAATTTTACATAAGTGTCAGCAGCTTTAAATGTAGCTAGGTAAGAAATGCAAAGAGGTCAGCTTCAAGGAGGCGTATTTAGAGAGCATAGTCATATTTAGACTCAGTTTTCACCAGTTTTAGCAACGACGTATGATAATATAAACCCAAAGGGTGAAATTCCACACCAGAGTGAGTAGTCCAAAAACACACTACTCTGATAGAGTTCCAAATAAATCAAAGGGCTAGAGCTTAGATGGTCCACAAGTATTGCCTAGGCTTCAGTCAGGTTCTCCACATAAGGCTGAAATGTCATCCTTCATGAAAACAGAAACAACAACAAAAAAAGTACATTTCTGAAATTGCTCCATTTTTCACATTGATTCCATTTCTTCCTGTTGCAGAGCCTACTGAGTTTTACAGCAATCAGCCTTGTTTTCAATTTGCTCAGGATTTTGCAGGTCTCTGGTAAGTTACAAAGTTACCTTTGAGCTGATGCCAGATGTGCATCAAGTGTGGATAATGAGCTTTTGCAGAATTAACATCACGATTATTATTGCTAATACATTGTCTGTAGTCCAAAACATGTCCTCATATTACTAACATAATAATACTACAAGCCTAGCAAAAGTCTGTGTTCTAGTTAGTGCCTATAACCTGCAACTTTTGGTGTTTTAATGCCAATCTTCTGAATTTTCTCTGAACTCCTTTCTGTTTCTCATTCTATATCACTGGGCCAACTATTTGCTCCCTTTACTCTGGGCTCCCTATTATCCAGATGCATCCATTTTGACTCCTCTGCTGACTCAACCACATACCACAAATGAACTGGAAGCAAAGATCAAATTTCAGGGCATGCCATATACACACCTTGAGTTGGAGGTGTACAGCAGGTCCACAAACATGTATGCTCTTCCTTATGCATCCTGTATTACTTTACTAGTCAGAAGGAAGAGAACCTCCATATGCCAGCGTAGACTTTGGCTGACAGACAATTTTATTTTGCTTTTTGATTTAGTTAGTAAAGACAACAGGGGTATTGAGCTCAAGAGAATCTCTTTGGGTAGAGTAACCAAACATTGATAGAAACGTGACTAACTCAGCATTGACTTTGCAGCTGGCATAGCAAATGACATTGGAAAAGTAATGTTTCATTGACTAAGAGCCCACTAATAAATGCAGCTGGAATTAACAATTGCATGCTGGGATGCCTAGCAGTAGTGATTAAGGAGATGTAATATGCATTTAGTGCTGCTTGGTTTACAAAGCACTGTTTTAGCTGGGAATGTTACTCACATTATAAGTTCCTTGGGAGCCAGTGGGTCAGTCTGATTTCACAGACAAGTAACATGAGATCCTAGAAACATTTGATCTACTGGATATTGCTGGCACTGCTTACTGTTGCTTTCTAAGAACATAGACCTCTGTCACATACCTTTCCTCTAGGGCAAAATTGCTTTCTGTCTTGCTCAGGAGTAGACTGTTACTCTTATGAAAATGAAAGTATGCCTTACATTATTCAGGAGGCCATCAAAGTCTTTGCATATCCTTTGACAGTTCTGCAAGGTATGATCTGCAATCCTCCTTCCTCCCAGGTTTATACTTCAGAACAATTAGAATATTTATTAGCAAACAGGTGTTGTTTAATCAACACAGTAACTATGAGAAGCACATTGAAGTTGTAAAAGACTAGTCTGTGCACAGGAGCTAGGAATTAAGGACAGTCAGGCAGCTTTTCTTCCTGCAGGGCAATTAAATTTTGCTGAATATTTTCACGTCTAAACTTTCATTCACAGCTACAGCTTCTATGTCTTGAAAAAGGGGAAGAGAAGGGACAAACATGATACATAGAGATCTTATTGGGAAGGCAGGAAGAGACACTGGATGTCCCAATGTGCTATTTTGCACTTCTGAAAATGTGGTAAGAAAGACCAGAATAGTCTCCTGGAATATATTTTGGGAAGTAAAGGGATATTTCCAAAATTCATAACCCAGCTGTAAGCACAAATCAGAGGCCTGTGCCCTCGTAAGGGCTTCTACTCTAAGTTCCAAGAGGTGCTTTCAGGTTTTTTTGAATGACCTACCGTTGCCTTATCAGCTACTGGGTTTTTGTGACTGTGTCCAGAAACGCCTGTCAAGCTCTTCAATATAGCATCTGCTGCTGCACACAGGGGATGGTCAGTGGCCTTCCATGTTCTTTGGCAGGGGAAACTATTCAGCATGCAGCACCACAGATGGTTGCACTGACAGAGGAAGAAGCTGGCATATGGCAGCACAGTCATAGGAGCAAGAGGTCAGTAGTCTCCTTAGGTGAGACTTGTCAATAGAGAAAATGCTTTGGGTAACTACATTCTAAAACTTTCACATTTCTAGGAAAGAAAAGGAAAAAAAAAAAAGTTTAGGTTCAAGGGAAGACTCCATGCTCAGATGTCTACACTCTTCTCTAGACTTCCTCTTCCCTCTCCCCTGTTCCCGTAAAGCCCCCTCCATGCCACTGATGGTTAGGAACCTCTCATACTGCCCCAGCAGAAAAGTAGGAAAAAAGTTTTAGAATTACCTCATTGACAGTTTTATTAACCAGCATTTCAGTTATGCTCTGTGCCGTACTGGCATAATTGTTGGATGGTGAGGAAGTTATTGGGCATTTCGTCATGTTTCTCCTATGCTATAACTGTCACAGATCATCATACTCCTGGCAATATTTGCAATATTGCAATATTTTTTCCCTGCTTTAATCCAGCTGAATTCAAAGGAGGTTGAACGAGTGAAGGGGAGTCCATTATATGCTCAGGAGAGGAATGCTCTGTAACAGTTTACTGGCTTGTATTCGCCCCCCGCAACGTTTTGACTTAGTCACTGTTAAAATATTAAGATGCATATTGACGCACTTACTGCAGATACAGATGACCTTGCTTCTATGATACGTATTTGTTCCAAGCAGTGCCTTGCTATGTGCCCATTGTCACTTAATGCCTTAACTGCACTGCAGTACTTTCGAAGCAGGACATAGGGTGAATAAAACCCACGGTATCTGGTCCAGAGGAGGAATATAAGGAAGTACATCTAAAATATCCAGCCAAAAAAATAAGCTTATTTGAGGATAAAGCAAACAAGCATCAAATTACTCTGCTTTTTTTGTTTTCCCAGGCTTTGCTTCTGATGTATGGATATTTACAGCTGCAGTTTTCAGCTATTTTTTTAGGTTGATGCAAGAGGGAATACCCTTTGCTAACCTAAGGAATAGCTAGAAGACCTAAATCATGTTTAAAGCTGAAACACTTCCTTATCCTACGCCATCAGCACCCGCCACCTGTTATATTAAAAGAGGCAACACAACC